>BLBF01017888.1:0-14949 GCA_015471245.1 Laticauda colubrina
TACTTATGGCAGTCGAAAGATGCAAAGCAATAGTAGAAGATCTTGAAAGCTGACACACATCCTTACAAGCCGCAGAATCTTGCTACTTTTGTCAGAATGATGAAAGCAGTATTGCATCTGGAGATCTCTTTTTTTTTAAAGATATCCTTGTTACATCAGAATGCACATAGAGAGGGGCATTTCATCAAATGCTGCAGTTCTGCTTATATCTGTCTGATTCTGTCATGGTCTATTGGAATGACCTTGGAAAGCAAGCAAAGAGCTGCAGACTTGATAACTGTAATGCCGAAGTACCTCAGTCCAGAGAGGGAAAAAGAGGGTAGGAAGCATCTCAGAAGGCACCTTCCCTAGTTTTCTAGAAAAAATAAATAAAGCTATGTGAAAGGTGCTTTCAGACTTGCGAGATTTTATTTCTATAATCTTGTAATAACTGTAGTGTTAGAATTGTTTTGGGATTCTTGTTTAGACTAGTTTGAAGGACCGATAGATCCTTCCTTTCTCTGCTCTGGGGACATCAGTGCTGCTTATTCAGTAGGACTACATAAGTCCTGTTCTTACCCATTCTGAAAATATTTTGTTTCTGTATGATCTTGTGAGCTATTTATTAAAAAAAAAAGTGATGGGTTGTATTGACATATACCATAGTTCAATTCATAAAGCAACTTCAGTGATTTAGCTTTAGGATTGCTTGATTGATTATGTTCCATCAAGCTGGTGTGGACCAAACACATAGCTAGGAAAATCTGTTCCTATCCTGGCCCTTCATTTCTTGTAATGATGTTTATTGCTGCATGCAGTGTGTTTATGTCTTCATTCATAGTTTTATATGGTCTCCATTACATTGTGATCTCCTACATTTTTCCCCTGCAGCGCTTTTTTGTTCTGGACAACGGAATGTTGAAATATTCAAAGTCACCAATTGATGTAAGTAACCCTGGGGCCTTTAAAAAATGTTACATATTATTTGGATACTTAGTTCCGTAGTGATGCAGACATTCCTATACTGCAGAGAAAAGATGTAAATCCTGCCATTCAGTTCCCCTTTTTTCCCCATCCTCAGGAGTTTATCACAAACATTCTGAATTTTTCAGTTTTATAATTTGCCAGATTTTGTTTGTGGAAATTAGATACTTTTTAACCTGCTGGGTTTTTAGTGTCTCTGAGCTTGATTATTTTCCAGCAGTTATTTCATCACCTAGAGATGAAATCTCATTCCTGTGGTTTCTTCCTACATAAAGGAAGAAAGCATACCCCAACTAAGACAGGGCAGACTCCTGTTTATAAAGAGCCAGCAAATTCCACCCTCTGGCTCTTAAATTACTAAGATTTAAAACCGAAAGCACACCAGCTTCTTGCCTTAATGCTACTACTTTGAAACTTTACTTTGATCAGATCAATATTTTTGCAATATTATTTGATTGATATAACCATTGTACTTATTATGCAACACCTGTGTCCTTGTAGGTCAAGTGCCTTGGAAATTCTCTTATGTGTCATTTGCTGCTCAGTGGACTACAAAATATATAAACCCTCAATTTCACAGAACAATAGAGGGGAAGGGATGATTGTTGGATCTGAATATCCATTAAATTGTAAAAGGGATGCATAAATAGTAAAAGAATTTTCTCCATTGCTATCATGAACCAATTTTTAATGAAGATTGGTAAATCAAGGGTTTACCATACTAATAAGTAGTGCTTAGAGATTTTAAATTGTAACTTTGTTTTATTTTAATTATAAGGTGATTATAGACCATAAAACAATTATTTTACCATAATAATACAAGTCAATCATTACATAAACATTGGAAAAATCTAGCATTGTTAAGAAAAACATTAGAATAATAAATAATTAACTGCTGAAACTACATAATCTAGCAACTTAAAAGATCCCTGTTAAAAAGCAGCAATATAAAACAAACAAGGCCTACAATATTTTAGATGAATTTATATTTTGTTGCATCTTTAGAACTTCATGGATTATTTATCTATATATGTTCAAATTAAGTACATTTTGTTACTTATTTTATAAAGCAAGAGTTTATTCACAAAATGCTCGAAAACACAAAAGCAATCTTAATTATAATTAGTTTTCCTTTTGTGTGTAACCACGGAAAGGGAAAATTGATTCAGAACATGTCGATATTTTGTTCAGAGGAAGAGTTAACTGTTTAAGTAACATTATTTTCAATTATTTCTGAAATATCATGTGTATAATAGATGACAAATAGAAGTTAATAGGCTTATTTTTGTAGTTTGAGCCCTCGGACCTATTTTAGAATGTATTCAAGTACAAATTTTCTCTATTATTCTTTATTAAATTATTGTTATTGTTTATCAGTATAAATTGAACTTTACAGATGTAGTATTTGCATTTGAATGATGCATTTTGTCAGAGTTATATTAGCCATCTTTTATCATCATAGCTTTTATTATTACATAGATAATAATAATGTCTTTATTGATTAGCCCTTGGGCCATATATTATTACATAGATGAGTCAGTGTTAATCTGAATTTATTTATTAAGTAATGAAAGTAGCTGTCATAGAAATGTCATTTAAATTAGAGGTGTAATTTTTGCCTGTATGTATATGTAGTTTATGCAACCTGTGAAATGTTGATATGTGTGAGTGGAAGAAAAAGCAGTGCACTTTTTACATAATAATCCTATCCTGATAAGCAGCATGTGATAATGTCTTCCCAACTTTTCCTTATTTTTGCTATTTTATGTACCCTTGCATTATATCCCAGAAATCTGTCCGTCCATTCTCAACAGCAATAAATTATAAATTTTGCCTTTTATTTCCTAATGTGCATACATTTACTCTTGTTTCTTTGTTTTTCAGACTCAGAAAGGGAAGGTTCATGGGAGCATAGATGTGGGGTTATCAGTTATGTCAATTAAAAAGAAAGCACGTAGGATAGATCTTGACACCGAGGAACATATTTACCATTTAAAAGTAAGGAGTATTTCTACTAATTTTTATTTTCAAATTTTGCTGTAAAAGGAAGATTAAATACTATTGTTGGATTCCTCACTCACACTAATCTTTTAATTAGGTAAAATCCCAGGATTCATTTGATGCTTGGGTATCAAAGTTGCGCCATCATAGATTATATCGTCAGAATGAAATTGTGCGATCGCCACGGGATGCCAGTTTCCACATATTCCCTTCAACTTCCACCACTGAATCTTCACCAGCTACTAATGCCACAGTGCTGGAAACTAAGGTATAATCTTTTTTGGTCAGGAAGAATACCATCCTTCAGTTCATATATACTTGTTTTATAATATATAACAGTGCTATCCACTCATTTTTCTCCTTTATGGATGCAAATGAAGATGGATGCCTTTATATATGAGTAACACTAACACCGAAAAGAAGAACATACTTGACAAAGGAATCTACATTGTACAGTAGTCCTCGACTTCCAACAGTTCACTTAGTGACAATTTCCCATGGTCATGAGATTTACATTTTGATGCTTGACAACTGATTAACATTTGTGATGGTTGCACTGTCCCAGGATCATGTGATCACCTTTTGCAACATTCTGCTAAGCAAAATCAATGGGAAAACCAGATTCACTTAACAACCATATTACTAATTTTACAACTGCAGTGACTCACTTAACAAAAGTGGGGCAAAACTCACTGAACAAATTCCTCACTTAGCAATATAAATTTTAGGCTGAATTGTGGTCATAAGCTGAGGACAACCTCTACCATATTTACTGAAATATTTGTTATAAAGTTTAATTTAGACTTGAGTATCAGATACATACATGCGTCAGTTTTTAAAGAAGAGAATAATAATTACCACTTTATTTTTTATCACAGGCAATTTTTCTCCCAGAATTCTCACAGGTATATGCATATATGTGGCTATATCTTTCTTTAGGTCTCACAGAATAATTTCCCCTGGCAACCGTCTATCCCTTGCAGTAGCAGTTTACCTGAAACATGTACTTCTGGCCAAAGTAAAGTAGTTGCTTGGTTGCAAGAATCAGAGGAGATGGACAAGTGTGCAGAAGGTCAGCACTGCCTTCCTTTAATCTTCACTGCTACTGATAGAGCTACAAGGCGAACATAGCTTGAAACTATGGTGGAAATGAAATGTCCTTATTGTATGTTATATAGAAAAAAATACATAAGAATTCTCCCTCGGCTGTGCTTATAATGAAGCCACTTCTTTTTAATTACATGCCATTTTTCCAAGAACCATCAACATTCAGATTTTCAGGACAAATCAAAAGTCTTTCCTAATGTTAGTGTATTTCATAGCTAAAAGTACTCCACTTCTATTTAACAAATATTTCCTATGTAATATCACTGCTCAAAAAAATAAAGGGAACACTTAAACAACCCAATGTAACTCCAAGTCAGTCACACTTCTGTGAAATCAAACTATCCACTTAGGTAGCAACACTGATTGACAATCAATTTCACATGCTGTTGTGCAAATGGAATAGGCAACAGGTGGAAAGCATAGGCAGTTAGCAAGACATCCCCAATAAAGGAGTGGTTCTTCAGGTGGTGACCACAGACCACTTCTCAGTTCCTATGCTTTCTGGCTGATGGTTTGGTCACTTTTGAATGCTGGCGGTGCTTTCACTCTAGTGGTAGCATGAAACAGAGTCTACAACCCACACAAGTGGCTCAGGTAGTGCAGCTCCTCCAGGATGGCATATCAATGTGAGCTGTGGCAAGAAGGTTTGCTGTGTCTGTCAGCGTAGTGTCCAGAGCATGGAGGTGCTACCAGGAGACAGGCCAGTACATCAGGAGATGTGGAAGAGGCCGTAGGAGGGCAACAACCCACCATTAGGACCGCTACCTCTGCCTTTGTGCAAGGAGGGACAGGAGGAGCACTGCCAGAGCCCTGCAAAATGGCCTCCAGCGGGCCACAAATGTGCATGTGGCTGCTCAAATGGTCAGAAACACACTTCATGAGAGTGGTATGAGGGCCTGATGTCCACAGGTGGAGGTTGTGCCTATAGCCCAACACTATGCAGGACTTTTGGCATTTGCCAGAGAACACCAAGATTGGCAAATTCACCACTGGCACCCTGTGCTCTTCACAGATGAAAGCAGGTTCACACTGAGCACATGTGACAGACATGACAGGGTCTGGAGACGCCGTGGAGAATGTTCTGCCTGCAACATCCTCCAGCATGACCAGTTTGGCAGTGGGTCAGTAATGGTGTGGGGTGGCATTTCTTTAGGGGGCTGCACAGCCCTCCATGTGCTCGCCAGAGGTATCCTGACTGCCATTAGGTACCGAGATGAGATCCTCAGGTCCCTTGTGAGACCATATGCTGGTGCAGTTGGCCCTGGGTTCCTCCTAATGCACAACAATGCTAGATCTCATGTGGCTAGAGTGTGTCAGCAGTTCCTGCAAGAGGAAGGCATTGATGCTATGGACTGCCCCCCCCCCGTTCCCCAGACCTGAATTCAATTGAGCACATCTGGGACATCATGTCTCGCTTCATCCACCAACATCACATTGCACCACAATGTGGTTGGGGGATGCTTTCGTCCAGGTGTGGGAGGAGATCCCTCAGTAAACCATCTGCTACCTCATCAGGAGCATGCCCAGGTGTTGTAGGGAGGTCATACAGGCACATGGGGGCCACACACACTACTGAGCCTTATTTTGACTTGTTTTAAGGACATTACATCAAAGTTGGATCAACCTGTAGTGTTATTTTCCACTTTAATTTTGAGTGTAACTCCAAATCCAGACCTCCATGGGTTGCTAAATTTGATTTTTGATTGATAATTTTTGTGTGATTTTGTTGTCAGCATATTCAACTATGTCATGAACAAAGTATTTAATAGGAATATTTCATTCATTCAGATCTAGGATGTGTTATTTTTGCGTTCCCTTAATTTTTTTGAGCAGTATATATTCTATTTCAGCTGTAGAGCTGAAAATTCTGTAGTTTCTATATATTATAGCTAATACCAGTCACAACCTAGTTTATACTTTCTACTTCAAATATCCTTTAACATTTTTTAAATAGTTATCATTTAACTCAGAAGTAATATTTGTAGGGGTTAAAGATAACCCAGAATGAATTTTAGGATGTTCCCATTGTTTGCCTTGAAATACAATTTAATAAGATAGAAGAATCAAAGAATAAATACCTTCCTAAAACTCTGTGTTTAGGCAGTTTTTTCAGTGTCCATCAGCATATAAATTGTTTTATTCTACATATGGAATAAATTCCCATCATGATACCTACCAGTCTATGAAGTTAATTCTGAGACAATTTGGGGACATGCAAGAAAAAAGTTCCAACAGCTGTGTGGAATAGAGAAGGGAACCCAAAATCTGTTAGCATAATGTGGCATGAACTTTATAGATTTGTCACGTGTGATCTTTTTGTTTCTGAAATGTTCATGGGGAATGGGGGTTTCAGATATCATCATTTTAGTTAAGTTCTCTTGCGTTCCTCTGGCAAATAGAATCTTCATCAAAGTAAGTTTTTGTTCTAAATCTATTTTTTTTTGTCAGATCTCGCACATTGTCAATCGAATCTTGTAAAACTCAGTAAAATTCTTCAGAACTTAGAAATACTTCAGAGAACTCAATCAGCACCTAGCTTCACAGATATGCAGGTAAATAAAATTGATTTTTAAAATTATTAAAATAATGCTTGCTTATACTATCTATTTTGCATTTGAAATATTATCTGTATGAACATTCTCTGCTAACAGCCATATCATTGTCAGTATATGAACTTCTAGTATGGCACAAGGTGGTGCAGAATTATTCATTATTAGAGTCAGGTTCTCTAATGAGCGTCAAGTGAAATAATTTTTAAGCCAAAATTGCATACTTTGTTCGAAATTTAACATTTGGTTGCCTTTTTGTTCTGTGTTCTTTGTATTAAGGACTATTCTGAAAAGAAAAATGGAATTATCCTAGCTAGCAAAGTTTAGAATAAAGAGTTCTTTATTGTAAATGGTTGAAGAATTGTCCTGCAATTTTTATTTTTGAAACTGTCTTTAATAGCATGTTTGCTTTATCTGTACCATAATGTATAATAACACTTTGCTTATGTTTGGCAGACAACTAATGCTAGATGTTTGTTACTAACTTTTGCAGTATTGTCCATGTCAGCTTTGTCAGCTTTAACCCAATGCTTTACTACTTTGATTATTTTATAACATAGGCTAACAGTGTAGATAAGAAAGACAAGCGTGTCACCAGAAGATGGAGAACAAAAAGTGTGAGCAAAGATGCTAAAATACAGCTTCAGGTACTGAGTTCACCATGTTTTAACTATGGTTTGGTTAAGTATTTATTAAAAATAATAAAAACATAAAATTAACTTGAATTTGAATATTTAATTGTTGATAGCTTTTTAAAAAATTTAAGGTCAAGATCTGCTGCTCAAATTATTTTTGTAATTATTTGTCCTTTCTTAGAATTGTTAGATTCTAACAATTGCAGAAATCCAGAGGACCGCTGGAAAGTAGCAGATAACTATAAAAAAAAATATTTCCATCTAGTGGTTCTTTGGATTTTACAGCCTTGATCTGGTAACCATATCTTTTCTCCGATGAGCATAAAGGCTTATTAAATGAAGAAAAAAGAAAGAGATAGACCAAAATAGATTGTTCAGAAGTTACATGATTATTTGTTATAAGACATTATCATAAGTTACATGTTGAGTATATGTGTCTATTTTGTGTGTGAATATATTTTGAGAAATCACATTTAATCGCCATACTTACAGAACAGTTACATACAGCACCAGTGTGCAAGGTTTATCTACTCAAAAGCGATATTATATCAGATACTAACTTTGCATAGATGCCCAAAGTTTTATTTTCCTAGATGCCTTAATGTAGGAGGAAAAATCAACAAGTAGTGAAAAGTCAGTTATGTATATATGAGATGGGACATGTATAGAGTTTTGAAATGAACAATTTCAAAGATGAGATAATTTTTCCATCAACTGTACAAACATGAGGTTTTGCAGGATACCAGTATTGCTCATTGAAGCGCCACAAAATCAGATCTTGGATGCTGGATTTAATGAAATAAAAATAGCATTAAATCTGTTGAAAAATGGTAAAATGTCTGGAGTGAATGGAATTAGAGCCAAGATATTCAAAGAAAATGTAATTCAATGACTACATCACTATTTCCCATTATTTGTCAGAGGAGGTTTCCATTACATGGAAATGAGCAATTAAAAATAGCTACTTTGGAAAATGGCAATAGTTGCAAAAGCCACTGAGACTTAGAACTTTTACCAGTCATTGGGAAGATCTTCATGAGAATCATTGACTGACTTTACAAAAACAGTGGGAATAGACAACTGGAAATCAAACTAAAGAAAATTATTACTTTTTGTGTTTATGAAAAACTTATATACAGATCAGGAAGCCATAGTGCAGAAAGAACATGGTGAAACAGTCTGTCTCAAGATTGGTGAACATGTACTTTCCCCTTATTTATTCAAAGTGAATGCTGAATATGTAATAAGAGAAGCTGGGTTGAAGTATGTCATGATTTTAAAATTGGAGGAAAAATGTCAACAGCCTATGCTATGTTATTGACACTATTGATACTATGATAGCAAAAATGGCAAGATGGAATCTATTATTTATGGAAGAATTCACTCTAACAACTTTATAAACATTTCTTTTATGAGTGAAGTTGAATATTTTCACAATTTTTTTTAAAAAAAATACATTTGCTAACTGATACATTTGAAAATTAGTAGAGAAATAATAAAGGTGTAGTGGGGGAGAGGAAGAGAATAAGAGGAGGAGGTTTTTTGGAAGAAGAGGAGACAGGGAATGTGAGAGGAGGAAGGAGAGGTTTTCGGGGGGGGGGGGGAGCCAGACGGTGAGGATAGGAAGGGATGCCTGGGAAAAGGAGGCCTGAGAGGATAGGAAAAGAGGCCTAAGGGGGAAATGAAGAAAGATGTCTGGGGAGAGCAAGAGGAGATGAAGGCAGTAGGGAGGATAAGAGAGGCTTCTGTGGGGCAAGCCTGAGGAATTACGAATGAGCAGAGGAGACCCCAGCAGGCTATACAAAAGTGGGAGAGAGGAGACTGACCACCATAACTCTACATGACCCAGGCCAGTAGAGGTGCCAGAGTGAGGGTCCAGTGTGGACCGGCAGCCATATCAAGAGAGCCAGGAGAACCTGGACTCCAGCAGCCCTTTCATGGGTAAGCCCTATGACAATTGTTATAAGTGTACAGGATAAATTGAATTTTTTTTCTTCCTGGGGAAAAAAGAGGAATCATGACTTTCACTGTATTCTTTCTGAACTTAGAAGTGGGAAAGAGCATGTTATTACCCTGAACCACACTACACATTGGAGTTTTGCAATAAAAGATTCTGTTTAAAATATTTGTCTACAAGCTGGAATTAGTTTTGGTCTCTAGCTTGGAGAGACAACCTGCTTTGTCTTTCCCCAAAATCAAAAAGCTACCTTCTAACATCTGACTATTTGCCAATAAAGTGGTAATTGGTGTGCAGATAATCAGAGAAATTAAGACTGCATATAAAATATTTCATTTTCTCCTTGAATTATGTTTTGGTAATAAGTAAAATGCATTGAAGAAGGGTTTTTTAAAAAACATATGGAGAATATAGCACTGTCTTCAAACAATCTTTGTGTTTGTGGTATATGCTTTGCATGAAATGTTTACAAAGCAGTGGTTTTATTATATATCTCAGTTAATGTATTGCGTAAAAAATGCTAAATTTAGACTTTTACTTCTCATGATCTTGATGTTGTTCCTCTGTTGATGCAGTCTTGGACTGCATTGACTTTTTTTGGCAGCTGCTGGCACACTGGTGGCACATACTTATGTAATGGTTTGCTAGGACACTCAGATCCTTCGCAACAGTTACTACTGTTGAGCTAGGTACTGGTAGTCATAGTTGGAATATAGTATTGCAGTCTATTTCTGCTGACTGCCGGCTGCCAGCAGTTCGATTCTCACCAGTTCAAGATTGACTGAGCCTTCCATCCTTCTGAGGTCAGTAAAATGAAGAACCAGATTGTTGAGGGCAATATGCTGACTCTGTACATAACTTTAGAAGGCTGTAAAGTGCGATTGCTACTACCTATTCTATAGTTGTGTATTTGGTTTTTCTTGCCTAAGTGCAGGACCTTTGTGATGGAGCTGCTTTTTATAACAGAAATTTCAAAGGGATTTTTCTAAAATTATTCCATGCTTTCAAAAATTCTGTTTAGATTGCTTTATGACCTCTTTATCTTAATTTTCCACATAAGTATAATTCAGAGGCCTACAGAATTTGCACATTTCAGGATTAATGTGATTTTTTTTTCACAAATTACATGGAAAGATTTTAGATTAACAGTCAACACAGTCTAAAGGATTGTTTTTCTGTCAAGTCACCAAAATTAAAGAACAAAAAAGAAATAAATATGCAGGATTCTAAAACTTTGTATTTTAATGTAAATTGATATTTTAGTGATATAGATGGGATTAATGAGGATAGGTCTAAAAGCCTCTATTTCTAATGTAGAGAGGTGCTCTGTATAAATATGGTAGAGCAGGCATGGCAAATTCAAGGCCCGAGGGCCAGATCCAGTCCATGGGATGCTTAGATCTGGTCCATGGGGCCACCTGGGAAACAGCAAAGTCCTGGCCTGCAGTGCCTCTGCCAGTGAAAGGGAGCTGGTAAGGGAAATAACAGAGCTCCGTTTTCTCTTGCAGAGGGCTGCAGGAGGCCATCGCAGCCAAAAACTGAGCCCAGGAGTGACCCTCACAAGCTCTGTTTTTGCTGGGAGATTGCTAGCAAAACAAACTACTAGCAAAAATGGCATTTGATTACACAGGTGACCTTGAGCTGACCACACTCACCTCTCCCCCCTGGCCCTCAATGAAATTGAGTTTGACAATCCTGTGATAGAGTATCCTCCCCTTAGTTTGACTAAGGGGTCCCATGTCAAACTATAGATCACATCGTAACTGCCTGTAAGATGACAATATAAACCCGTCCAATATCTGATTTTTTAAAATATAAACGATGCTGCGCTTCAATGGTTACATTACCTAGACATTGATTTTTGAATATAGATCTTCTTAACATTTATATTTTATTGGGTTTTGCTAATCTAGATGAAATGTTTATACATATTGCTAATCCATGTATGATATGTCATGTGTAAAATAAATACATTTGTAATGTGTTAATTTTGAAGACTGTTCTGGTTTAATAATAATAATTTATTGATTGGGAGTATGTTGGGTTAGTGGTTAAAGACTGAGCTGGTCAGCTGAAAAAATCTGACAGCCAGGGCTTAAGACCCCAATGCTGCAGAACAGAGTGAGCTCCTTCCTGTCCTTGCTCCAGTTCCTGCTGACCTAGCAATTCGAAAGCATGCAAATGTGAATAGATTACTATACACCATTTTGATGGGAAGATAACAGCGTTCAATGCGCTGCTTTGGCCAGCATATAGTCATGCTGGCCACACGGCCGTGGAAATGTCTTTGGACAGCACTGACTCTCTCAGCTGAGAACTGGAGATGAGCACAGCCCCCTAGAATCAGACACAAGTGGAGAAACTTTTACCTTTACCTTTAATTTATTTACTATTGTTTTTATTTTAATGCAACAATTTAAATTGTTGCTAAATTATGAAAACCGTTTGAAAAAAGAAAAAAAAATATATGAGAAGCTCATGCAGTTATTTTTGGATATGGATTTCTAAAAAAAAAGAATTCCAAAATTCCCCTTTTGTAATAGACTGCGGTGGCTCATAATAGAAAGGTTCCTAGATATAACTAAGCATCTGCACAAATCATATCTGATATAAAATGGAAGTGAATGTTTTCTCTCTTTTCTGTTCCCATTTTCTGTTCACATTACCTAAAATATAGTACTAACTGTACTCAATATCAGTTTTAGCTGTATCAAGAGTTTTCTCACATTCTCCACCAGTTACTTCTGATTCTTTACTCTACTTCACTTAAGCAATGACTTATTGTTAAGGACCTACAGGGATAGAGCTGCAGAGGCAAGAGATGTTGAAGGGAAACATCCAACATAGGTATAGAAATCTGTTTGCTTCATATTACATATAGTCCAGGAATAAAATGAAATGTTGGTGCAGAAGGAATGTAGCAAAGACTTGTGCAACCTTAAATCTTACTCCCGTTTTCTGGATTGAAAAAAGTGTAATTAACTTGAACAACCTTCAAAGGCAGAGAGGAAACATTCCGATGAAAGTAGGAATATGCTACGTATTTTACTTATTATCAGTTGAATGTACTAAGTTGTAGTGTGATTTTTAAAAAGAATTGGTTGTAATCCTGCAAAAGTACTGCATGCTGCATAATGGTAATTTTGCAGTAGATGTTAGATGAAATATTTAAAGATAGTCATCACTCCTTTGATAGATGAAACATACAGATAGTTATTTAATGTTTGGTGTTATTGGGATGGAGGATGCACAATAGCTTTGAAAGGAAATAAACAGACAGGTTAATAATGCAAAAATCTACAGAAGGTTGATTGTAGAAAATAGCCAGCTTGGAAAAACTTAAAATATGAGCTTACTTTGTCTAGCTAACTTGCAGGAAGACTGCAGAGAGGTCAAAAAGTCTTAATGGCTGCCACGATCACATACTCAAAATCCTTATGATACATGTAAAAAGGTCAGTGCCTCAACTGCATGGTAGCGACTGCTACCTTTGCTTTTTTGGCCCTTTTCTTGTAGCCATCCTGTAAAGTATAAAGCAGTATTCCAGGTGATTGTATTAGAAATACAAAATAAATCATATGGATATCACATTCTTAGTTTTTTGTTGTCTTTTCATCCCATACCTACTTTTTAAAATTATTTTCATGATAAAAGATTAGACATAAATCATAGTTGACCATAGTCAGATGGTACTGAGAAAGCTGCATAACAAATATTTTGAATTTCTATTGCATATGATTCAGTGACAAAACTAAACAAGCTCTTTTCTACCAAAATATTCTTTACTACTATGACTTATGATAAATTCTGATGATTTCTCACAGAGTGACAACATTATAGCTAGATGTGATAATTAGTTTACCTACTCCCCTAATTGGCCAGACAACAAGCAATACAATTTTATTCAGTTTAATTATCTTACCTGAGGGAAGAAAATAACTTTCCTTTCTTCACACATGTAATAGATTCAGATTCATGTAATAGATGAATAGAGTTATGGAATTTGGCATTTTTAAGAAGAAAATTCCATTATAAATCAACCCTTCATTTTTTTGTTCATCTGTCTCCTTCTTGCCTTCCATCATTCTTCTTCCTTCTTTTTGCTTCCTTGTTCTTTTCATGTTCCCTGTCAGGAAGGGACTGCGCTGAAGGGCCAATTCGGTACTACACGGCGCCGGCAGAGACTAGCAGCAGCAGTGGCTACAACAGTGAGTGGACTCCTCAGTCAAGGCACCTCCAATTTTAAAGATGAGAAACTGTATACCTTGAACATGCACTTACCATATGGAGAGTTGGAGCCCTTCAGAGGCGGGTCCCCTTGGGGAAGTTTAAAGGGCAAGGTTGGAAAACTTTGCTCTTTAAGGGGGATGGTGGCGGAATACAAACATTTATATTTATATATAAATAGACTCATAAAGTTCTGATTTATAGAAATTTCAAGAGGTTTTTAAGCACCCTATAAAATCTAGCTAAACTTCATGGACTTTAGATCTTGTTGATCCTGGAGAGAGAAAGTGTGATTCTAGCAAAAACCTTTCCGTTTGATTGGACTGTAAATTGTATTGTTCATATAGCCATTTCCCACATAAGTGGTTGTATTTCCATTTTCTGAGCTATGTTTTATAGTTATATAAGTACATACATACATACATACATACATACATACATATATATATATATGTTTTCTTAGGCTTTCGCGGGTACTTACATGTGTGCTGTTTAGCTTCCTTCGGGTATTATCCCACATCATTGTAGTTCTGTTAAAGTTGTAGCAACGTTTCAGCAGAATCTCATCTGCCATCCTCAGGCTTCTGTATAGAGTTAGTTCCTGGTTTCAAATTTGAGACTGGTCCATTCTAATTGGCTGGGAGCCTGGATCTGTGTTCATTGGACTTGGAGTTTGATTGATTGGTGTTTCTGGTTTCTTCTGTCTGTTTTGTGGCTTTGATTGGCTGGCAACACTCTGTTCTTGTGTTGGAGGCTTTCAGTGCAGCTTGGCTCCGTGTGAAGGGACGGCTGCTCTTCATTAGCAAGCTGCTATTCATTAGCAAGCTGGGTTTCACCTGGGTGCCTGGTGGGGGAGTGTTTGGATTGGAGCTATCAGAGGGAGTCTGTTTTTGCCCAGGTGTTTGCCTGGCTTGTGGCATGGAGATCTTTCTATTTGAGAGTGCAGGCTTCCAAATGATTGACAATCTGGTGGAATCATCTCTTCTATTCATGCTGTCAGGTCTTTTTTCAATCTCTATGGCTTCTCTGATGATTCTGTGGTTGGGGTTTTCTATAGTGGCTAGAGTTTTAGTGCCATTGAAGTTGGCACTTCCTCACTAGTCCAACACATGAAAGCTGCAGGTAAAAAAAATAAAAAAAGCCCCTGTCAGGCGGAGCTCCATTCAAAATCCAGGAAAGAAATACTTAGACTCTTTAGTTTAGAGAAAAGATATCTTTTACTGAAAGTGAAGTGGTAGCAACCAAAGAATTCTGAATCTGAGAATTTAGGTGCGCAATTCACATATAGAAAATGATGGAAATGTTTCCACCCCCAATAGTTCAACTGACACTTCCAATTAGAAGTTGTGGATGTGATCATGTGGCATCTTCAGGTGATGATGAGGCCTCTGTCCGTTGACCTTGGCATAGTTTGATAACGGGTTGCAGTTGCGCAGAGAAAGAAGAAAGCTAAGCGAGAAATAGAAACCTAACTCTATTTTATGCTCCCCCCTTCCATTTATACATCAGA
>BLBF01017895.1:0-19135 GCA_015471245.1 Laticauda colubrina
GGAAGGAAGGAAGGAAGGAAGGAAGGAAGGAAGGAAGGAAGGAAGGAAGATTAAGTCAACATATTGTCCCCAATAATTTGGGTCCTCATTTTACCAACCTTGGAAGGATGGAAGACCAAATCAACCTTGAGCCAGTCAGGATCGAAGTCCAGTCTGTGGGCAGAGTTAGCCTGCAATACTGCATTCTAGCCACTGTGCCACCAGGGCTCCTAAATAATAGAAGGCACTTTCGTGTGTAGCAAATATTACAGTCACCTTAATGGACTTGAAACTTCCCAATATCCCTCAAGGCCATTTGCCTTAAGCAACTTAAGCAACTACCCTTATTTCCAGCCAGACTGACCAAGGTTTAATGAATCTGAAAGGATGGGATTACCAGGGGTTTCACTCTTCCCCATTTGTTTATTTAAAAAAAAAAAACAACTTTACAAAGTGCATTAAAATATAAAAACTCTAACACCCTCCTCACTAATTTTCAGGAATAAATCAGCAGAAAACTGCACTACCATTATTTGGCAGTTTGTCTCTAAACTTTAGTGGTAAAGTTTGGGAGTTTCCTGGGGCTCTGTGCAGACTACTCATCCCTGTTGCTTGTGAAAGATTGTGAGGAGGCTGGAAAGAAATAAGAGTAATTCTGTACATAAACAATCTGCAGATGGCAGAATTTATCAGTAATTTATCTCATAAATGTCAGCTGAATCCAGCTTGTACAAAGGCCTGGAAGAAAAGATTTTAAATGTTCAGATTTCAGCCTTAATGAAGTTGCTAATAAAAAGGGATGGAAGATTACTATTGCAGTTGCGAAGATTGTATATTTTACCCCTAATTCCTGCTTCTTTAATTAAGCAATAAATCAATTGGTATGATGGCTAAAGCTTACAGCTAGAAATTGGGATACTGTACGTCCTAATTCTGCCTTAAGCACATGGTCAGCTGGATGACCTAAGGCCAATCACCCTCTCTCAGCCCGAAGATGCAGGCAACAGCAAATCACTTACAAAATTTTGCGAAAACAATTGAAGGGATTTGTCCAGGCAATACTGATTGCAAGGCACAAACAAACAAAGCAACTAACTGAAGATGTGACCATACTAGTAACAATGAAATTAGCTAAGCCTTTTGCCAGCATTTTCAAAGCTCATCTACTGAAATTTAACTCACCCAGTATGATCCAATCAAAATATATACCAAGTCTATCACAGCAAAGTCAATCATGTCAAAATGCCTCCTAAATTTCTTACACAATGCACTTAAGTCCTTTTTTGATGAGGTTTTACAGAGATTCTCTCTATCTGGGGAAAGTCTCTAAAGAAAACAGTAAATACCTAGACAGAGGTAAAAAAAACAAACTGAGGTAATGTCAGAAAACTAAGGCAGTCATGAGAATGGTTATTTTGTTGAGTCATCCATTTTAAGCTCAAATACAAACTACTTCTTTATTCCATCTGCGTCACATGATTACTTAGGTTTCCTAATTAGTTATTCTATTTTCTGGTTTTGACAATTTATTGAGTCATACACAAGCCAGCAGGCTGGCTTTGTACATGCTTTAAAAGAATAACCAGTGTTAAAACTAACCAAGCAAAATAGGTTGCGTGAACACCACTCCACTGTGTGGTTTTAATTGACCTCATTAATCATGCTGTGTGACAGAAGCCATTGAAAAGCAGTGAGGTACAATAAGGAGCTAGAGTAAAATTATTTCTCTGAGGAAACTATGATGTACCCAAAATAGATATATCCATAATTTTTAAACCACTCTAAATAGGATTACCAGCTGTTTCGAAAAAGGAGAACATGGTCCTCCTTTTTGTCTTCATGTCCTCCATCCACAGATGACATAAAATCAAATATTGTCCCACTCTTTGAGTGTCTTGTTTTCTATTTTGGTCTGTTTTTTGCAACAGTAGTCATTCTAATTTTCATTGTACAATACTGTGACCTTGTAAATTATCTACTGCTTTCTTTCCCTGGTCTATCCACAATAGCTTAGACTTATATTATTTCATTATTTCCTGATTTTAGCAATCAACATCAATCCAGCTCCTGTACTGTATGTTCATTGCAGTCGGGAGATCACGTGGCATACATTTCTATGGTCATCAATGATACAGAATTCTACATCATCTACATCATTGCTAGGAATTATTTGTGAATATAAAGATTTGTTGGCAAAATTTTGCAATTCAAAAACTAATGTTTCTAATGTTGAAAAAGTAATGTCACATATATGTAGCCTTAAGTACATTTTTTGCAGTTTTTTGCTGTAATTGTCATAGATGCCAAGAACACTGAACTGAGACTTAGAATAACTTTGTCACTTTGAATTTATACTAATCGACATACTTTAAAATGAAATTTCGTTGCATGCAGCTCTCAAAGGGTCACCATCTCCATTGTACACTACAAAGACATGAAAAAATAAATACAAAATTATGCATACACCTTCATGTATTTTGTGACACAGAGAAACAACACAGTCTACTAAAGGCACAGTCCCACTGGCCGATGGACATAAAACATATGCATAAAGGACACAGCGGACGAGCAAAATTTGGGGAGGGCTCCATCTGTTGTCATCCGCTCCAAAAAGTGGTAAAAATTTGCATAAACAGAACGGAAAAGAACGGACACAGGTAGTATATAGCGGGGATGTTAAACAGATGTTTATAGGAAGCCTAGTGGATGAAAGCGGATGACATCTCCGGAGGGGTTCCGGGGGAGAATTTCAAAGTGGACGCATAGCGGAAGGGGCGGATGCATACCGGATGAAGCAGATGCATCACGGACGCCTATAGGAAACAAAGGGGATGCCGCGCGGATGTATATCGGATACAAAGCGTTCACTGCGCATGCGGGGAGTATGAACTGCATCAGCTCCGCGGATATAAAAGGATACAGCACGCACGCAGTCAGCATTCAGGGGAAAGACATGCTGCCACATACATCTAGCAGGAACACCATGGTTCGTCAGTCAGGCAAGAAGAAGAAGGCCAGAACCAGCATCCCACTCCCTGGCACTGACTCTGAACCTGCTGCTGCTGTGGTGGACCAGCCCCAAGGCCCTCAATGCCCTGCTGCTGAAGGCCCTGCTGCTCCAGCCCCTGAAGGCCCTGCTGAAGCCCTGCCAGAGGGAGGAAGAGGCAAGGGAAGGAGAAGGGAGAGAGGAAACAGTACATCATTTCCGAGGAGCATGAGGACGAGGTGCTGTAATGGTTGAGGGAGAATGAGTACCTCTGGAGAAAGGGCCACAGACTCTATCGGGACACCAAGAAGAAGCAGGCAGCTTGGAGAGACAAGGCAGAGAGCCTGGGGTACACTGCAGAATTACTCCTTGGATGGTGGAAGCACATGCACACCTGGTATGGCAAGCTACACCTCAAGAAATCCGGGTAGGCCGCTGTCAAGCTCACTGACTGGGAGATGTACGTCATGGCCAAGTGCAGTTTCCTGGAGGGTGAGATCCGCCACCGAGGAGCAGCCCCTTTGACACCCCTCTCCCTCAGACAGCCCACAGGCAGCCAGTCCTCTTCCAGCCAGGAGCCAGCTACCCTGTCCAGGCAGGTGTCTTCAGAGGGCCCCATGGTAGAGACCCCCCCGACAGCTGCACTCCCCATGCCGGCAGACTTGGAGGATCCCATGGGGGATGACGCCATGCTGTCACAAATGGAGGAAGAAGCAGCAGCCACCAGAGGCCAACCCACCCCCACCCCCAGCCCCAGCCCCAGGGGACGCAGGCAGAGAGGCTGAGTGGAGGGCCAGGACCACAGTGTGCTGTTGGAGATCAGGGACACAATGAAGACCAGCACAGAACGTCTCTCTCAGCTGGTCCACTGCGACATACCATCCTTGGACCAGAAGCCCTTCATCATCTACGTGAGCCAGACCCTGAGGGACCTGCCCGAGGCCCAGTACCAGGTAATGAAGCAGAAGATCACAGCACTTCTGCACAACCCTCAAGGCCCAGCTGAAGCTGCTCCTACCCAGTCAAGGTCTGCTCCTCCACCCCAGGTGGTGTCACAGCCCTTCCACGGCTTTCAACAGCCCCTCACCTACCAGGACTTCCCACAGCACAAGCAGAACTTCCCAGTCCACGCCCAGGTTCATCGGACGCCACAGACGCCACTCCTCACCCAGCTGCAGACTAGACAGCCCCACTACACTCCTCCCAATCCTTCCTCCACCCCACAGCCAAGCCCGTCAATAGACAATTTGTCATCAGTATTGGGCCTGACATCTCAAGTCCTTGATGAAGGGCCTCTCAACCTCACGGGACTGAGTCAACTCTCTGAGAGCTTCCTGAACACACCATCTCCTGTTGTACCCTCAGGGCCAAGCACCCCAATGGTGCCTCAGACCAGCACTCAAGCCGCAGCCACTTCCACAGTTCCTGCCCGCTTTACAGCTGAGACCATGGACATGACTCAGAGTGACTGAGAATAGTGTCAGAAACTGAGTTGTTTACTTGTTAAGTTTATCTTTGCTTAAGACACTTTACTTGGTTCATTTTGCTTATTTAATACAGTCATAAAGTTTACCTAAGAAAGTTAATAAAGGTTATCTTTGCTTAAGACACTTAGTTTACTTGGTTCATTTTGTTTACCTAATAAAGTGTTGGTGAAAACTTTGAAAAAATAGTTAAGCCTTTGCATGCTTGTGGAATAGATAAGGATAGTTGTGGGATAGATAAACCTCCAGTGCAACCATATTGGGACAGTATGGTCCACCATCCCAGCGATCCAGATGATTTTCTCCCCCTTTTTATAGAAAATATCGGTTGTCCACTATGGGGCCTTCTACATACTCTAGACATACTGCAGACTTCCTAAATATACGAGATACATCCCAGATACAAACGTTTTGTCTGTTTTTAATACTTTATATACGAGATGCATACGCTTACATCCTTTCTATTTCCGTGCTCCTAACGCTATGTAGATGTTCCGTGTACCTTTTGTTTCCTCCCTCTTTCCATTTTCAGCTGCAGTGGATGTGAGTTGAGGGGATGGCCAGAGGATGCAGAGAGGATACAGCGGACGTTTAACGGATAACGGACATAGAACGTTTGTTGCCCATATATGTCGCAGATGTACATCGTACGCGGCAGAAAGTTCATCCGTTCACAAAGTTTTGTGCAGCTCAAAACTTCTTGCTCGCAGTGGACGGATGCTCGACGGATAGAGCATATAAAACAGGTATGCAGTGAGTATACAACGGATGCATTGCATTTTCCAATGGATGGCAAGCTTTTTTTTACATTTTGCATACTCTTTGCATCCGTAAGTGCAGTGGGACCGGGCCTTTAGGATGTATATATGTACATAGCGAGAAAAACGAATCTTGCTAGTTTACCAGATTGATGGCACAGGGAACAAAGCTGTTACAGAATCTGGTAGTCCTGCTAGAAATACTTCGAAACCTCCTCCAAGAAGGGAGCAACAGAAACAGGCTGTGAAGTGGGTATCTCTAACAAAGATTTGAGCTCTAAGCATGTAGAGCTTATCAGCAGTATCCTGAATAATAGGAAGCAAGCTTCCTATAATCTTTTCGGCTTTCCTTACCACTCTCTGTATGGACCTTCTATCTGAGTCACTGCAGCCACCAAAGCAAACAGTGATGCAGTTTGTTAAAACACTCTCAGTTGTGCCTCTGTAACAAGTGGCTAGGGCAGAAAGAGAAAGATGTGCTCTCCTCATCCGATGCAGGGAATGCAGATTCTGGTTTGCACACTTCATTGTTTGCATGTTCTCCTTTCCAATTATTGATGTCCTCTTTTTGCCTGTTCAAATACCTGGAAACACTTAAGGACCATTGGCACATTACAGAAAAGTACCACCTTGACAGTGGACTTTCCAGCAATGCTTTCTAGCATAGATAACAGATTAAACGGTGCATAATCTTGTCAAATCCTGCTTGTAGGGGGTCACTAGAAAAACTGTTTTCATCTAAGGTTATAGAGTCCATTTCTAAGATTTGAAATGAATTTCTAAGATTTGAAAGATTTCCATTTTTAGTAAATCAGTTTGGTTGAAAGTCACTGGAAGAAATTAAGTGTGTCATTCATTAACAAAAAACACAGGATCCAAAGATTAACCAGGCCTCAAATTCTTCATTCTATCATGCTTCTCCAGTGTGGCGCTGTTCCAGAAAGCCTTATAATAATTAAAAAAAAATGTCATGAACGTTGTTTGTACACACACAAAAAGGGAGAAGCTTCCAAGATTATACTTACTTTGCATTTTGGGTCCCACGGATGCTTCTGATTTAGAATCTCGCTTCTTTATACTGAATCATATTTTTATTGCAAGAGATTTTTATGACATTTGATATTTCTTCTCTCAAAGACATTGTATGCTCTCTAGTATTGCTTGCCTCAAAGGTAAACTTGGTCCAGTGTAGAAAAATTACATGGACATTTGAAAGAATTATTTGAATGCCTGGAGGGGGTGGGAATGAGATGCCAGGGACTGGCTCCTTTTCTAAGGAATGAGGATTTAAATCTTTTTCTATGCTGTCAACTTAATATATTTCATATATATGGCAATTTACTAGGACACATTTGACTCTCAGCTTGCTTCAGTGTGTGTGTGTGCGCACGTGTGAGAGGGGGAGGGAGGAGGGAAGGAGAGAATCTCCAACTAAACAAATCCTTAAGGAACATCTTTTTCAGCATCACAAATTTTCAATGCACCACAATGTGTCTGAAATAGCACTTATAATGTCCTTTCTTCACTTTTATTTTCTGCCATGAAAAATCTTATTTCCAGTGGAAAAAATCAGATAGGATATAAATAAGCTTCTAGAAAGCAAGACAAATAGTGTGGTGAAGGTTGGGTGGGCTAAAGAGGCAATGAGATTTAAAGTTGATCTTGGAAACAGATTTTTCTTTCCTTTTGAAAGATTCTATTTTTATTCAATTGATTCAAGAATGTTACAGCTGTTTTGCAACATGAACTCTCAGCACATGATATTCATTCATACAGAAGAAAGGCAATTGCCTCCATTCCAAAATTATTATCTTGTTTTATGTGATTAACACTTGCTTTTCTGCCAGCAAATCATGTAGCAAGCTAAGAACTGGTGTGAAAATTCTACTAGCTCTGCTCTTGCTTCCAAGAGTTGTGAGTATTTAAAATAGAAACAAAAATGGAACCTGGAGGTGCTGTTTCTGTGAATGAGTGCTATAAATGATGGCTCTTATTTTTTATTCTGTCAGTCTTAGACAACTATAGGAGCCATTTTGTCTGGGCCACAATTTAGAACCATCTCTAGAAGATCTCCTGGAGGACTTACATAATTTTGTATTACAGTGATTGCATTCACTACTGGCCACTAAGAGGCATTACACACCCAGTTTCACCCTTGTTGGACCGAAGGCATGGGTAATGCCCCTACACCTATGCTACCGGTAAGTCACATATTAAACAAGAGAGGCTCTGCTCACTGTCTCTCATTCCTCTGAGACCTCCCATTGAGTAAGTTTATAGGCCTTGCACTTCGATGACAATGAGTACATTTAGCATTTACAGCTATCTTTGGCAGAGAAGTTTGCAGATGCTTTGAATTATACACCTTTTTTTAATTTGCGCTCTTAAATTAGGGAGCTATAAGAGTTAATCTGTCTGGACTTCATATTAGAAGCTTCACGACTCCCCCCCCCCCCCCCCCCCCCCCCGGGGCCTTTATAAAACTTTGTATAATGCTACTGGCCAATATTGAAATTTCAACAGTAAGTTAAATGTATAGTCCAATTTATGTAACCCACCAAGTGGGTTACACCAACCCACCAATTTACCAAGTATATTACCAACTAAATGTATATGACCAAGTTATATGACTAGCCACTGAGTCATAAATCAACTATTCACATTTTAGCTTGGTGTGTTCTATGAACCCAACCAATATTAGCTAAATTAGTCTGCCAAGCTCCTTTGAGAGTTCTTTACATCACTTCACTTGAATAGAGGGCTGATAACTTTAAATTGCCAGTGATCCTGGAGACAAGTCTCAACTACTAAATTCACTTGATACTGTAGAAAATAATTTGATGAATTAAGTGTGTAAGCTATCACTGAAAAAGCAAGTGTCACTTATGAGACAGGTTGGAGAAATGCCCGCTGATAATTACTCCTGGGCTGTGTTCATCATAAAAAAGGTCAATCATTTGTATTAGATTCTCTGGCTTCTACAGGGGAGGAGACATTGTTTCCTAGCAACTAAAAAGAACAGTAAAACAGTTATAAGATGTGAAGGGATTTTACAGGGGTGAAATTCAACCACCTTGGCACGGCTCGGGAGGGTGGTAGGGACCATTTGAATTGGTTAAAAAATCACCCCTGGTTGTTATTATTATACCAAACCATGCCCACAAGCATGCCCACAGAGCCGGTAGGGAACATTTTTGAATTTCACCTCTAGGATTTTACCTCTCACCTCCCTTGAACTGAAGTATCCTCTTTGCAAAACATGTATTTGCAAACAAGTTTGACCTCTAATATGTTCCTGTTTTCAATGTGTGACATCTGATTGACAAAAAAGGATAATCAGATCTCTAACAAACAGAGCTTTTGTTAAAGCATGTATGGAAAAATAAACTGGATCCACCCTTTTCCAAATTAACCATCCCCAGACAAGACAATAGCACAAAGAATCAGTTCTGGGATGTACTGTATTTTTTGGAGTATAAGACGCTTTAAAAAACATACATTTATACAAATACATTTGAGAAAGTGACTAGCCCAAGGTCACCCAGCTGGCTTTGTACCTAAGGCAAGACTAGAATTCAATGGACTCCTAGTTTCTAGCCTGGTGCCTTCACCACCACACCAAACTGGCTCTTATTAAAACTGAATGCAGCCCATAATTTCAAAAATTAACATGTTTAATTAATGAACATGTTAATTAATTAACATAGGAGCCTGGGTCTGTGTTCAGCTGAACAGCACACATGTAAGTACCCGCGAAAGCTTAAAAAAACATATATATATATGAGTGTGTGTGTGTGTGTATGTATGTATGTACGTATTTTTACAGCATTCACCCTGTTGTATTCATAGCCCAGAAAAGGTAATATCAAATGTGGTTAGAAGTTAGTAGTTTTTAGTAGTTTTTCTCTTCTCAGATACACAGGTGAGTAACACTGAAATATAACTTCCAGAATATGTTGGCTGCATTGCGCTGGCTCTTTCTGGTGGTAAGTGTCATGACAACAATATTTTATAAGACTATTAAAAAACCGAATGTCCCAGTGCACGTAGTACCTTCACAAGGGAGAGATATTCTTTAATGTGCTCACTGACCAACTGACATAAAACAGAAAAATCCATAGGATAGACACACAGACTCTGATATTAAGTCATTAGCCCTTGCCAAATTTTATATCGTATACCATGACTCAAAATTTTGCAACAATTAAGAGAAAACAATATATTTCTGCTGCAGAATAAATAATTCAGAGAAAGAAAATCTGTGTCTCTTAAAAGACACACTATTGCTCTTAAAGGAATTATAATGAAAATATTTCTGTAAAATTGACAAAATAAATCAATGTGGCCTGTTGTTTCAATGGCAAAATTATAGCTCCATGGGAATTTTCTTAAATTTCTTTTCTATAAGGATGGTGGAGAGCATGTTAGAGCACTCTTGAAAGACAGAGATTTCTTGTGGAAAGTTATTTGGAAACAAATGAAACCAAAATGGTTTGTTGCAAACATGAAAAAAGAGAGTAACAGCTGGTTTCATTTCATATTACCACAATAGTACCTTTGACAAGGTTGGAAATTTAAGTTGTAACTGGACAAAGATCTAAAATATAGGGATTAAATCACAAATCTCAAAATGTTTTGGCTAAGACTGTTCCTCTGCTAGAAAAAAGAACTGTACATACTTGGTTTAAATGAGATTTCAATTAGAAGAGGTTGGCAGAGGGGAGAATCCACCATGAAATTAGATGCAATTGTGGAGTGAAGAAATTCATTGTTCAGCTGTTCTATTTCTACAGAGATAGCTACATCAGCATCAATGTGGGTATGAGAACACCTATATATACATTTAACTGATGTGTTCCTATTATTTATTCAATATACCAGAATTTTTTTTGGAAAGAAAAGTATTTTAAGGAATAAGCCTTTTCTCACACATGAGAAATAAGATCATTATTATTACAAATTTCCTGTGTAATATAACATATTGGAAAGAAAGAATGCCAGGGTTCAAAAACTATATTAATACAAAAAGTTATAATGATAGTGTTTACATTTTTAATTGATGAGGTCTAAACATTACTTGAATATAAAATCCCCCCTGCAATATACAACATATATCATTATATACAACAAGCAGAACAATGTGCTGCATAAAGGACTATTACAAATGGAGTGCTCAAGGCCAGGGGTGGGATTCTATTGGTTCAAACTGGTTCAGACAAACCAGATGTTAAAGTTACAGCTGATTTGCCAAACCGGTATTTCAAACGACTGGCTGGGCTGCCTCTCCCAGGAGTCTCCACACGGCCAATTTTCGATGAAGCTAAGTGCAGAATCTATGCAGGAGGGGGAGGGGGAAAAACGGGCCTTCTGGAAGTCCAGAAACTGGCCTGTTTCCGGCTTCTGGAGGGTCTCCAGTGGCCGGGGGAGGCTGTTTTCACTCTCCCAGAGACCCGAGCAAGGCCTATGGACCCTTAGGCTTTCTGGAAAAACCAGAAGTGGAAAATGGGCCTATTACCAGGTTCCAATGGGCTTCCAGAGGCTGGGGGAGCTTGTTTACACCTTCCCAGAGGCCCAAATAAGGCCTCTGGACTCTTGGGAGGGCAACAATGGCCTCCCCTGGGCTCTGAAGGCCCAACGGAAGCCAGAAACAGGAAGTAGGCCCCGCCCACCATGGCTACAACCATCCAGCAACCAGGCAGTGAATGGGTTGCTGGGATTTTTGAATCCCACCCCTGCTCAAGGCCTAGTAGCGGGCCTCAGCCCAGGCATTGGAAGAATATTGGAAAAAAGGCAATGGAAAGTCATATCTTTTTCCTGTTAAGGAAACAACACAGATATGTTCACGAAGTCACAGGAAGCTGAGCTCAACTTAAAAGAAATGTGGCTTTTTTTCTTTTTACAAAACACAGATTCATATTATAAACACCCTCAAACATTATGGCAATTGCCAAGAGTATTGTGACTAGGCACACCTCTTTAAAAACTGGTTGTCAAAATGTTTTAATTTTTTATTATCCTTGTGGTGGGATAGTTAGCACTAAAAAGTTATGACTGAGATTAACTTAGAGAGAGAGGGAGAAAGAAAGGAAAGAAGGGAAAGGTGAGAAAGGAAAGGAGAGAAAGAAGATTCTTAATTGTAGAAAATTCAGAATATTTTGTTCCAATGGAACAAGGCACACTTAAACGTATACTTTTCTATAGATTTTTTTAAAATCTTCTTTTCCTTCCAATTTAGATACTAGTTCTTATGACAATTTCTTCCAGGGAAGGTATGACTGCACAAGGCTTGCAGTAAACCAAAAAACTGCTTTGAGAGCAGGGAAGATAGATATAACAATAAAAGCAAACATGGTGGAAAGACTAAATCTACAAGAAATTTGAATGCTTTTTTATTTAACACTTGGGGAAAGCAAATACTTTCATTGGCATTTTCAAATTGACTAATATAATTTACATTGCCTAGAAATATTTCAGATGCTACATAGCATTTAACACACTTGGATGCAGTTGTTCTTCACAATGTGCTCTTTGAATTTTGCAGTAAAGTTCTCAGTTCAAAGATTGCATACAAAAATACAGATTAATAAAAATGATTAAATGCAAATTTTCTTGAAGATTTTTTTAAACTGCATGCTAATAAGAAAAGCCGGATGGAACTGCCAGCAATAAATATGAAACTGGTAAGAAACAGAAGCAGTCTAATTCATCTATTACGGTAGCAAAAACTTAACGCTAAGCGGTTCCTCTGGGTGTTTATTATGGATGTGTATTATTTACAGTACCAAAATGTCATAATACAGTAGTATCTCTTAAAAACAGAAATTAAATCAAAACATAGCAAGAGAAAAGAAGCTTCGATTCTTAGGTTTTTTTATTTCCACTGCTTTTAATTTTAATTTTTCTGCTAGAATCTAATTGCTGCCACATTACTTTTCTGTATTTTATCAGTTTTTCAGTAAATTAGAAAGTATACAACCTCCAACTGTTTCCAAATTTTTCTTTAAAATACTCACCATAATTTTCTGCTTTTCATAAGGCACACATTCCTTCATATAATTTAACAAACACACCACAGCTTAAAAAAATATTTACAACATAATTACAACTAGTGCAAGTTTTCCTTATTATGGGGTAGTGTGCCATTGCAGTACAATATAGGTCCAGAACACCAACACTCCTGGGCATACATTTAAAAAAGAGAACAAAAATGGGATTATTAATGAAAAAAAACATGACGAGGGTCATGAGCTGTCTCTCATGAAGCTTATCCACACATATATCTAACTGTGGCTTAAAAATAACCAACTAGCCATTTTAAGAGCAAGTCTTTGTGATGCGGTCTTTATCTTAACTCCAGACCTTAACTTTTGCATTTAGCTGATCCAATGTTAAAGTGGTGTTTTTTATCTTCTTCCTATGTAAGTATTGCTGCAGACACAGTTATTTAGCAGAAATACTCGTGAGGACGCATCAGTGGTTATGATTTGCCCAATGCCTATTGGCTACTTTGGTTCCATCAAATGCACTCCCTCCTTTCTGATTATTACCAATTTCCTCATGGGGTTATTTTGGCTTAGGCGGCAATGAAAAAGAGCACTGGTCAGGAATTACACAGGCTCCTCTTTTACACAGATTAGATAAATACCCAACTTGTCAGTCTGCCCAGTTGTGCAACATAGGGACAAGCAGCACAGTCCACCTCCAACTTACCTAAGCAGCTATTTTTAAATAGAGGGAGAAAGAAAAAGCAGACAAGGATGAGTGAGGATCAACAGGGCCAACTGGGCCAATGAGGGGCCAGAAGTACCAATTCCACCTTCTCCTCTAACATCTTCCGAAGAATGACCAGAATGAAAGGAAGAGGGGGGAAGGCATAGAGGAGATCTGGAGGCCATCTGCACCAAAGTGCATTGGTCCCCTCCGCTCCCTAACTGGGCATTCTCGGAGGTGGCAAACAGGTCAACTACTGGGGAACCAAACCTCTTGAACAGCTCCTGGAACAGGGATGGATGAAGGCACCATTCCGAGTGGTCGACCAGGGCTCAACTCAGCCAGTTGGCCTGGATGTTGTCGACCCCCAAGATGTGGTCTGCTCTGAGGGACAGAAGGTGCCTCTCTGCCCACACCCCCAAGGATTCAGCCTCCTGCATCAAGGACTTGGACCAGGTACCCCCTGTCTGTTGATATGGGCCTTGGCAGCTACATTGTCCATCATGATCAACATGTGGGACCCTGTTGCTGTCATGCCCCTGGTGGTGACTGGGGAAGAGGAGGAACAGCTGACAGGAAGTAGAAGTGTAGCTCTGGAGGTTGTGGAGGAGGTTGTGGAAGGGCAGAGGCCAGCTGAGCAGTCAGAGGAGGACCTGGGCCCATCCTCTATTCATCCTAGGGCATCAGAGAGGAGAGGATAAGGGAGAGACATGGTCTCCTCAGGAGGAGAGGGCCTTGATCATCTTCATGGGCTGCAGGTGTGACAACTGAATAAGAGTTTGGACCTGCATACTGGCAAACACTGGAAACAAAGCGTGTAAATATCTCTAGTTTATAGTTCCTCTCTGAGTTTGGTGTCCTTCCCAGTGTGTGTTATCTGTGGACATCCTCCAGCCCTTATCTTGCCTGATTTGTATTGCTTTTTTCCTTCTTCGTGTAGTCCTTCGCCTGGGACTGCCATCACCGGAAGGAACGTAAGACTGGTGGAGGAACTCAAACTCTGATAGATGAGTGACTGGTTCTTGCCTGTTAAAATGGCAGCAGAAGATTCCAGGCATGGAGACAGGCACCACTGCAGCTTCCGAGCATGGAGACAGGCCCACAGAATGGTGCCTATACAGGAAACCATCTTTCCGAGGAGCTGGGATAGCAGAGATAGTGGAACTGTGTGCTGTTGTTGTATCCGGTTGACTTTCAGATTCTCTTGACGATCTGGCAAAAGGAAAACCTCACAGGAGTTTGTGTCAATGACTGCCCCTAGATGCAGAAGATGGGTGGTCAGTAGAAGATGAATTTTGCTGAAATTTATAGAAAAGCTGTGATCCTGTAGGATCCGCATCATGGTCTGAAGGTCGCTGTTGGCGGAGTGGGTTGAAGATGACTTAATCAGTATATCGTCCAAATAGCATTGGACCCTCACAGGGAGGGTGTGCAGAGATGCTGCCAATGCTGCCAGAACCTTGGTAAATACACTAGGGGATGATGGGAGGCCAAATGGAAGGGCCCAGTATTGGTAGTGCTTGTTGTTGTAGCAAAACCGAAGGAACTAGCGATGGAGGGGCCAGAACAGGATATGGAGGTATGCCTCCATGAGGTCTATAGATGAGAGGAGGCTGCCCTCCTGGACCCTCTCCAGAATAGTCTGGAGGGACTGCATATTGAAGCTCCTGTAGGGAATGAACTAGTTCGAAGACTTGAGGTCGAGGATCACCCTTCCCCCCACCAAGGCTTTTGGGATCATGAAGAGCCAGTAGAACCCCAGCCCTCGTTGATTCACTAGAACCATTTGGATAGCTTTTATGTCTACCAGATGTTGAATGGCAGATTCCATGAGGGTCCATCTGGAACTGTCCTGAGAAATTGAACAGCAGACCAAAAACCTTGGAGGAGGGGAAAGGAACTCGAGTTGAAGACCTGACCTATGGTCCTGAACACTCAGACATCCGTAGTTGACTCCTTCCACTATGAAGCAAAGAAGGCCAGGCGACCCCTGATGGGAGGAGACAAAAGGCAGTCATTTGGAGCATCAGAACAAATGGCCTCCTCTGCCTCGAAAGGGCTGCTTATTGGAAAACTACTGCTGCTGCCTGCCCGATCGATCAGACTGTTGCTCCTGGAGAGGAGGGAATGCCCTCTGGCCCCATGAGGAAAATGGGTACTGGATTCTGGCCGGAAGGAAGATGGCTGGAAGTACAGTGCCTGACAAAAATCTGTCCTCTTTAGGGGACAATGAGAAAATCTTCCTTTTGTCCCTGGTTTCCACCAGATATGGTTCCAGGGCGTCCCCAAACAGACTGTCGCCCAAGCACGGGGTAGAAGCCTCCATTTCTGACACGAGTCTGTCTGCCAATTCTGCAGCCACAGAAGGCATTTCACCACCATAAGATACCATCATTTGAAATGCAAATTTTGCAGTGTTTAGGGTTGCATCAGCTGTAAACTCTGCTGCAACAATGATCATACTTATGTCCTGGTGCGACCTAGTATCACTGGGAGGCAAACAATCCTATAGCTGATTCAGCCAACACAGTGATGACCTTGTAAAGAATGATGCTGTAGTAGAGGCTCAGACTGCCCAGGCTGCGGCCTGATGCATTTGTTTAAGGATCTGTTCTGTCCTCTTATTGTCAGTTTTGAGGAAATCTTCCAATTCTGTCAGAGCTCCAGATGTGGAGACAGAGGCAACCACCAAAGAGGCATCTACTGGTGGCACTAGAAGGGCATTGACCAAGGAAGGGCTCACATTAAAAGCACCTGTCATGAGATGAGGGGCGTGGTCCGACCCTGGAGAGGCACACTGTTCATGCACCAGATCTAAGAATAACTTGGGTGATGGAAGCATCTCAGCTTGAACAATTGGTTTTGAGAATAAAGAGTCACCCTGCGTGGGGGATTCCCCTGAGGGTTCTGATGCCACCTCATCAGGTCCCAGCTGGGCAGTAACTAGGGCCTTGTGCAAGAGAATGGCTTGAAAAGACCTGAGAAGCTGGGTTGCTCAGGCTTTAATTCCTAATCTTCTGATGAATTGGAATCTCTAACCTTCACTTCCTTCTCCTCAGACTGGGGGTGTGGCTGTGGTCTGAAGAGTCCCTTTCCTCATATTCTCCCCAATCAGATTGAGCAGAAGGGAACCTTTGCTCGGGGCCCTGGAAAACCCCCTCTGTTCAGGAGGGACTACCTGAGGGAAGGCAGGGAAAAACCCTGGGGCTACCCAGAAGGGTGAAGGAGTTGCTGAAATCCCTCAGCAATCCCCTGCCTTGTGGTCAAAGAAATCATATCTTTAATATCCTGAGTCCTGCTGCTTATAGGTGGATCCACTGGACAAAGGCCAGCAGCTGTAGGTGCTGGCCCTCTGCCTATGGCCACCTTGGAATAAATTACTCAGAGGACTAGATGCTTCTGGAACCCAGACAGCCTGTCCAAAACTAGGTCCAGATCTACTCAAATCTTGAGGGAAAACAACCTCAGCTGCTCTCTTTGAGGGCCATGCCTGAAGACAACTGATGGAGACTAGTTCTGCCTCTCCAGCCCTGGATACAGCCTGAAGGCTGGCCTGCAGATCACCAGACTGAGGTGATGGCTGGCTCTGCCCACTTCTCTGCTCCAGGCTCTTTACAAATTGGTTCTCCAAGGCCACATGTCTTCTCTTCTCTGCCCTGAGCTCAGATTTCGAGGGCTTCTTAATTGTGAAGGCCTCAGCCTTAATTTTTTTTGCTGCCTCTCTCTTGGCTGAATGTCCTTGTTGCCTCCTTCTCTTAAATGGCCTCTGGGAAACCTCAGAGCATGGCCCTCTTGAAGGCCCAATTGGTCAGATTGGGCCACTGTGCTCTTCATTTTAGTGAGGGCTAAACACCGGAGGCACTGAGAGCTGCCTCTCTAATGTGCTGTCTCAAATTCAAGGCCAAGTGAGTGGGGTCCTGCTGTGAGGCCTGAGCAAGGCTACATTCTTCCATTGAGGTTCAATACAACATTTAAGGGTAATTATCGCTCAATCTGCTCTGCAAAGGCCACTGGCTAAGAGGCACTCCAAAAATCACGCCCTGACTCTTAGCCGTTCAGCACAGCTGAAAAAGGCTTTCCCTGGCTGCTCGCTAAAAGGCACAGTATGGGAGGCTTCTGCAAGCAGACAGTCACTCATGGTTTGTTGGGCGGAAACCCTGGCGCCGAAACCGTGATGCTAAAGGAGAGCGGCTCCCCGCTCTTTGCGATATCTAGGCTCCATTGGATCCCCAGGAGCTCATGGTTTAGCTTTCGCTCTTCTTTCGTCCACGCTGCTGCTGTTGCTGCTCTTAACCATACAGCTTCAAAGACATGCTGCTCTTTTGACAAGGAGCTGAGTTAAAAGTTGGGGACCAGCAACAGGAGCTGGTTTTTATAGCTTTGGCAGATTCTGCTCGATGACGGAGGAGGAGGAAGGATTCATCATTTCCCTATCCTGGGCTCTTGCAGCAGCATGGAGGAGACTGGAGTGAGCAAGAATCAATAGAGTGGGCAGAGGATGAGCAACAAAAAGGAAAAGGAAGGAAGACTGAAAGAGAAACACTAACATAAAAGAAAGACTAAGCAAATGAGATGGGCAAAAGAGAAACCAGAAATAACCCATAGATTATTTGCTGGTTGGTAGGAACTGCAGCTTCTGATGCATAGGGCATATTGTGTGGGCCCTCTTGATAAATCAAATTACATTTACGTGATATAATCCATCTTTTTTTTGTGAATGGTGGATGCTTTTTTCTAAAAAATAATAATAACTACTATACAAAATAGTAGCTTAGATAAGGTGAAGTCATCTCTGACAATCTCAGTGGCAGAGATTACTTGACATAAGACTCTATTACGTACAAGCAGGGAAGATGAAGTATGAAGAAGACAAATGAAACATCTCTATTGAATGGCAGAAAACATTAATAATGCATGCAAACATTACGAAAGCATCCATTATCAAACATGAGGTTACTGAATCCACAAGCAATAAGTGTAAAACATGGGAATGTCTAAGAAAAAAAAAGCTACTTACTTCACAGCAGTCAACAAATAAAAATCCACATTTGTCAAATGGAAACATCATAGAAACCTTTGTGTTTTAAATAGTTATTTCAAGCTTTAAAATATACATTTAATACTCTACAAGGTAAAGCTTGTTCAATAGTTCATGAATCGTTCAGAAGACATTTTAAGACAAATATATGTGATTTCCTTATGCTGAGATACTAAGAAAAATGTTTTTTTTTTCTCGTTAAGTACACAAAGCATCTAATAAAAACATGCTGCCTTTAAGGCTTTGTCCGGTGCTTTCCTTTATTAGAGGAAATCAGATATATTCATTTGGTAACTTTCAGATGTAATCTAAAATCCAAGGTAAGGTCAGAAAATATGCCTAAAACGTTTGGTCAAAAAAAAGTACATACATGAGCTTCTAATCTCTAATGGTAACTTGAAATAAACTGCTGAAAAATACAAAGAGCCAGTCATTTGACAGATAACAAAACACGAAGTTTAATGAATTTGTCTGAAAGCTGTTTAAAAACCTTCAGGACTTTTGGATAAAAAGCAATTACTGACAGGGAACTTGGAATAAATTGAATAGGTAATCTTGTAACAGCTTAAATATGTTTTTTCAAAGCTACCCTCTGTGCTATTTTTGAAAACAAGAGGCTATAGATTCAGATCAAGGAAGCAGTCTGTGATTCTTGAGATTTTGTTGAACCAGTACCTAAAAAGCAGTCTTGGAAGGATAAGGGATGCTGGGATTTGTCACTCAGCAACTGCCAAGGACCCATGCTTTTTGCAATCCAGAGCTTGTACATTATGAGTTAACAGGAGAAAACCCTTTATGTCAAGCACCAGGAAAATCAGGAGGTTCAAGCAGTTCAAATAAGCATAAAGATTTATTGCAAGCTTAAACTCTGTACAAGAATCTGACCAAAATCCTTCAAAGTGGGTTGGACTTAGATATCTTGCATGACTTATGATACATTTGACCCCTCCCTCAGGCTTAGCTAGTCATCACCTACACTCTGGTCCTCAGTATTATTCTATAGTCTACCATGAATTACAATCATGATTGACAGGGTCAATGAAGGGCAGGTATTGGCCACCTAGACTAGGTATAATTTATTTGCTCTTGCCTAGGGAGGGAGGGAGGGAGGGAGGGAGGGAGGGAGGGAGGGAGGAAGGAAGGAAGGAAGGAAGGAAGGAAGGAAGGAAGGAAGGAAGGA
>BLBF01017896.1:0-15207 GCA_015471245.1 Laticauda colubrina
CACTGGAACACACTTAATTGCAGTTGTGTGTGTTTGGGGGTTTTTTTTGCAGGAATGAAGAAAGGCAAGCCATATTGAAAGTTCTCAGTATGAAGCAGAGTTAAATTAGAAAGTTCCATATCAGAAAAAAGTAAGGTCTCTTGAGTCCTACTCAACTCTTAAAGGGATATCATATAAATATTTATGCAGGTTCTTGGGAACAGTACAGAAGTGGTTAGTCATTGCCCTCTTCCCAATACAATTCAAGCTCTTCTCACACCTGTATTTCAAGCTGCCTTATAGTAGCACATATATGCATCCCAGAATAATGTTGCAATCTGGGTCCAATCTGGGTCAGTAACCAGGACTAGTGTTTGGAGACCTAAACCTCTGGTCCACACTGGGTCCCAAGACCACACTGGGAATACTGCATCCAGTTTTGGTCGCCATGATATAAAAAAAGATGTTGAGACTCTGGAAAGGGTGCAAAGAAGAGCAATTAAGATGATTAGGAGGCTAAAACACATGAGGAACAGTTGCAGGAATTGAGTATGTCTAGTCTAAAAAAGAAAAGAACTGGGGTGACATAATAGCAGTGCTCCAATATTTGAGGGGCTGCCACAAACAAGAGGGGGTCAACTGATTTTCTAAAGCACTTGTAAGCAAAACAAGAAAAAATGGATAGAAACCAAGGAAAGAAGCAACATAGAACTAAGGAGAAATTTCCTGACAGTGAGAACAATCAACTAGAGGAACGTCTTGCCGTCAGGAATTTTGGGAATTTTGGCTCCATAATTGGAGGCTTTTAAGAAGACGCTGGCCATCCATTTGTCTGAAATGGTATGGGGTCTCCTGCATGAGCAGGAATTTGAACTAGAAGACCTCCAAGGTCCCTGATGATGATGATGATGATGATGATGATGATGATGATGATAATGATAATGACGATTCTTTTGGATTCATGCTGGACACATCCTCAGGGGTCTTCTCTCTACCAGTGTGCTTTAGGCTATTCTATGTGTCATTTTTGTGTGGTGCCTATTTGGATATGGCTTTCTATTGGTTGATTGGAATGTTGATTAGCATGTTGATTGGTGTGTTGATGGCCAGTTATTGGCTATTGTTTCCTTGTGCTGCCAAGTCCTTGGCTCCTAAGTACCTTATCAACTGGTGGTAAATCAGCACTCCTGTTGCCTGACAAGGAACTGTTTTGCTTTTGTTGGAGAAACAGAGATTACACACTGCTTTGGGATGATCAGATGCAAAAGAAAACACTAGATATTGGTGTTAGATTTCTATTCTGCCTTTTCTACAAATTATATAAACAATCCCTTCCTCAATTTTAGAGACTTATGAGCTAAGTTGTGCTGAGAGATGGTGACTGTGACTCAAAATTATTTGGTGAATTTCCATGACTGAGATCATCATCTTAAAATTTTTGGTTGTGCACTTTATCATACAGGATTGAGAAATATTGCAGGTGCAGAAAAGCTGTTTTGTTGCATTTCTTTGTATGTAACCCGACTAGAAGCCTTTTTCATTAAAACAAACTTTGAAATTCACTCGTGACAGAATTAATTCAACAATTAGTTTTTAGCCCTTATGGTATTTTTACGCACATGTAGTTTAAGAATAAACTGCGGCTGATATTCTAGCCTTCGTTTAGGAACCCCAAACCCTTTCACACTTTGCCAAGAGTTTCAGTGCTGAGTTGCAGTTGTAGGTCCTGAATCTTTAACCAAGTAACTCAGAAAGTAGTGATTCCTCTAATTGTTTTTTGCTCTCTTACAGCTCAATAATATGTGGTTGTTCAATTTAGCTATATTAATGGAAAAAAATCAGGATTATAGTATGTACAATGTTTTGTGTACAATCTCTGAAACATATAATGCTGTGGAATAGTGTTTCTTAAACTTTTTTTCTCTTAAGACCCTTCCCACTTCTAAAGATTAGGAAGGACTCCAAAGAGCTTTTGTTAGTATGGGCTATATTTTAATGATATTTACTATATAAAAAAATAAAATCAATGAATTAACTACCGCAATTGCTACTCATGATTGATTGATAGGATGTTAATGTTGTATTATTTTTCAACATAAGCTGTTAAATAATTTTGATTCCGAAGACTCCTGAAAAAGTGTTGGGAGCCCCCCCAACCCCAGTGTCCTATGACCACTCGTTCAGAAATAGTACTGTACAGTAGGAGATTATCTTGGGAGATATTTTAATTTTATGATCAGATTAACATCCAACTGCAGTACTGAAAAGCAAGGTATGGGGATATATAAAGAAGGAGGGCCACTTCTGGAGCATACAAATCATAACAGATTGGATTAATATTGTTAGAGATCGAATTCTGAGGTGGTAGACCACGTTTTATCATTTTGAACTGTATTTTAAAATGGATGACATCTTTGAATGTTCTCCTTGCAGTAAAACAGGATGCAGAAACAGGGCTGAGATCTCCAGTAATGATACAGCCAATTTTTTGTCACATAAATTAACCATTCAAATGGATGCCCTGCAGCCAGAAAAGTTATGTGCCATTTCAAGATTTTAGTATCTTAATCAATAAGGTTTATTTCTCTCTGGTTGCTTATGCCTTCTGGATGTACAGTTGAACTTAAATATAAATGAATGTGCAGAATTCCAAATGGAATATATTTTGCTAGTTATCCTTGAACTTTTCTGGAAGAATCTGATTGGCTGTTGAAAGATTAGCTATAGATTTTTAAATCTAATTTTAACAGTGTTCTTATGTAAATTCAAAGTTTAGGATTAATTTTATTTTTCAAATCTTCTATTATAGGATCTGTTCTGGGCTCCTTGGAGCATTTTTTGTTTATTTTAATCGACAGGTGGTTTTAATTGTCAGACAACATGCTACTCTAAGTCGGTTCCTAACCAAATAGTGAGTATGCTTTGCTAAATTATTATATTTTAAGTTTAAGATTGATGCTATGTTTTCTTTTCTATAATACATAAATTAACTTAGCTAGCATTAAAATTTGCCTTTTAATGCCTTTTTTAATAATTGGAGGAACTATAATTCAGAAAATGTTCTTAACATAGGACATTAAAAATGTCTTAAAGTTCATTGTACTTCAAGAGCTTAAGGTAGATGGCCAATTGAAATATTTATTTTTGTCTTACAGTAAGTAGGACATTGTTAAACTAAAGCTAGATTTGCTGTCAGGTAGGACTAATGAATCGGGGCTGTAAATATCCTAGAGATGCCAGCAAACAAATAGATAACATTCTATCTATTGTCTATTGTCTACTGATCAATTGAATTTTTCAATTCAGATCTGGAAATTTAGAGAAAAATATTCAAAAATATTCAAACAACTGGTAGAAACTGTTGAATTATGCTCTGGTTCAGATTAAATAAGAAACTCTTCCGATAGATTAGTGTTTATCTTACTTCCTGATAAGTGGCTGGATATTTTGGGGGGGGGGGTATTTAACTTACACTGATGTCTAGCTAAGAGGAAACCATTCCACACATTCTCTGGAATCAGTGTTGAAAGCACTGGCTGAGCCCTTGCATTCTACATAGCATATGCAGCATCTTTCAGAGACTGGTGATAACCTGAGGCATGGCACGAAAGCAACACAGCCAGAGAACAGGTCTAACTTTCCTTTATTGCACCAACTTTGCTCCCAAACGTCCCCACGTTTCCTACAGATCCTAGACCAAAGTTCTCACACGCACCTTCAGCAGCCTCTGGTTGCAAGTAATCCAGTAAGCAAGGTTAGCCAAACAGGCAACAAGGCCAGCAGTCCAATAAGCCAGGTTTAGCCAAACAGTAATCAGGGCCAGCAGTTCAGTAAGCCAGATTAGCCGAAGAGTAACCAAGAGCAAGAAGTCCAGTAAGCCAGGCAAACCAGGCAAGCCCCACAAGACAGAGCACAGGAATTTCCAGTTGTTGGCAAGTACACACAAGACTTCATAGATTCAATACTTGTTCCCAACAAATGCCCCTTCCACTGGCACCTCCTCACATCTCAGTTCCCAGGTGTGCTTTGTGAAGGGTGGCTTGGCACTCTCCTCCCTCGTAGTTGGCTCAGTCTGCGTTGGTCTTGCCTTCTCTCTTCTGTCCATGCTCTAGGATCAGAAGGGGGTGGTCCTTGCTCTTCTTCTGAGCTCTGTCTCTCCTGCTCCTCCCTGTCTGCAAGCCTTTCTAATTCTGAAAAGCCTTGCCTGGACTGATTCTGCTCTTCCCCAGTTTTCTCCAAGGCCAACGGATCCGCTTTCTTGATCTCTATAAGGTCTTGTTCAAGCTCATCTTCCCCACAGATTCAGGCTCCTATGAGGGCATGACCAGATCATTATATAAATTTAATTCCTGTTTTTATTTTTTAGCCGCCTTGTGTATCCTGGGGTGATAACTTTTGTGATAGCTTCTCTGACATTCCCCCCTGGCTTTGGACAGTTTATGGCTGGAGAAGTGAGTATTCCACTTATCTGTATAGTTATTTATCACTTTACTTTATGGTGGTGTTCTTCATTGCCTGACATTCCAGGACAAAGTACAAATATAAATAATAGAATTTATAAAAGCCCAATAAAACTAACAGTTGTAATAACACAGTGTATAAAAATACATACCAAGTGTCTGTTTCATATAGTGTAGGATACAGCATTTTCCATTTGCACTTACTTTTCAAATAACACTAACACTTCTTTGTTTGTGCTAGCATACTAGTGGTGAATAAACTCTTGCTTTTCCTTCTATTTTGTTTGCATGCTGAAAAGAAAAGCAATGATAAATCCCTTCTTTTGTTGTATGGAATAAGGGCAGGCAAGGGATTCTGCCTCTGAAAAAATAAGATCTAGATTCATTCTGTCCAGGTTCATATTAAGCCATGGTTTCATGGTTTACTGAATGAACTGCAAATAGAACAAACTGGGCCCAATAAGGAGCTTTGCTATTAACCATAGTTTACAAATCACAATGGCTAAGTTCACACAGCACGTGGACCCAACACATTATGGCTTAACTTGATGTATGAAAGCAAATCTTTTTTATGCTGTCAGGAAATCCATAATTGTTCTACCAAAGACCAAGGATGAATTCCACAGGAGCAGTCTCCAAAGAGAATTTTGCACACAGCAACCTTATGCACTCTTCTTTCTCTTGAACAGTTGTTCTCTGCTTGCAGGGAAAAAAGAACATCGTAAAAAAATTAAAGAAAATATAAATGATATTTTGGATTCTGAAACAATAGAAATTACATTTGGATTGTTGAAGGAGCTGTCAGATGGGATTGCAAATATGATCAGGGATTGAGACAACTTCCTTTCCAGCCATATAAGATTTGGCTGATTTCAAACTGGGAATGATTATTGCAGAAGAAATAGTATTTGGCTTATCTCTTGGGCACTGCAGTTCTAGAACTTTTTAGAAAAGACAGCTGCCTTCCAGTTCCCAGTGTTTTGCCTTAAAGCTGAATGTTGGGACACGGTGGCTTAGTGGCTAAGACGCTGAGCTTGTCAATCAGAAGGGTTGGCAGTTCAGTGGTTCAAAACCCTAGCGCAATGTAATGGAGTGAGCTCCCGTTCCTTGTCCCAGTTTCTGCCAACCTAGCAGTTTGAAGGCATGTAAAAAATGCAAGTAGAAAAATAGGGACCATTTTGGTGGGAAAGTAACAGCATTCCGTGTGCCTTCGGCGTTTAGTCATGCTGGCCACATGACCACAGAGATCTCTTCAGACAGCACTAGTTCTTCCAGTGGTAGTATTCAACCAGTTCGCACCAGATCAGGTGAACTGGTAGCAAGAACTTGGCATGGGTCGCTGAACCAGTAGTAAGTTCTGGCTGGCCAGCCCCTGATCTGGTCGCCCTCCCACCCAATGCTCGTTTACCCACCTGCCCGCCTGACATTTGCCTAAAGTATTTTTTTTTCCCTCCCGACAATCAGCTGTGCATAGATCAGCTGTGCCAGGAGTCCCCTTGCTGAGGTCCAGGAAGGCAAAAAATGGAGGGAGGAGCTCAGCCCCCCTCCATTTTTTGCCTTCCAGAGCCCCAGAGGAGCCTTAAGGGTGCAGTAACACCCCCCCCCCAGAGGCTCCTCTGAGGCTAAGAAGCTCCCAAAAATGGGTGGCGGTGGCAAAAAAGCAAAAAAAAAAGCACCACACCCACCCAGTCACATGGCCATGCCCACCAAGCCACACCCACAGAACGGGTAGTAAAAATTTTTGAATCCCACCACTGGGCTCTTTGACTTTGTAACACTGCCCCCTAGAGCCAGAAACGACTAGCACATATATGCGAGGGGAACCTTTATCTTTACCGGAATGTTGGCATCTTGTTAAAATTCTCTCAATCTGATTCAAGATGGGTGGTCCTTTTCAAAATAGCAGCTTTACAAAGGGGCAAAGGTTTTACTTTGGCACAACACTAAAAAGATGGGAAAGAGCATTGGCTGGCTAGCAGATGAGCACCAGTAGGAACATCAGTTCTGTGCTTCTCTGTTGACCAGGATTGTTGATTCTCTGCGAGGCTAGAGATTTTCAAAGAAGCAGGCATGCTGTGGTGGTTGTATCCCGAGGATCAAGAGTTATGTAAATGACTTTTTCAAGTCTGGTTTTGTTTTGATATATGATCTGGACTGGAGGCTTGGGTGGCAGAAATCTGTTTGTTCAAAAGTGGCCTCCAACAAATGTAATTAGGCTTTTTTGTATAAAGAGATCCTGCAGCAACATGGAAGGGCAACAGAGCATGGTTCTGTCACAGAACACAACTTTCTAAGGCTCTTCAGTTTCATAACAAAAAGCCAAAACAATTATATTTTTTTCACATCTACAAGATACCATTCTTGAAGTGAAAATATGCAATGCAAATTTGCATAATTTATGCATATCAAAATGTCAGTGTCTGTTGCTAAATTTGCCTCACTGTGGTTGGGAAGAATCTTCTCTTGAGAGACAAGCCTAATTGCCTTTTCTCCTTGTAGTTGATGCCTAGAGAAGCCATCAGCAGCCTCTTTGATAACTTCACTTGGGTAAAGCACACAGAGGACCCACAGCTTCTGGGGAGATCTGCAGTTTGGATCCATCCCAAAGTCAGCGTCTTTGTCATCATCTTGTTGTTTTTCCTTATGAAGGTAGAGAGATAACCTGGCAGGGCAAGTCCAATGTTGTTCCCACCATATTACGAGCCATTTCCCATGAGCAGAATCAAAGAACTGTGAAGACTTCAATTCCTGGTTTACTTTTGTGGAGAAATACAGTTTTGCCGTTGCCCAAACATTTTATCTCAATGCTATTTGATTTCCCACCTTTTTTTTTCAGTTAAGGTTTGTGCAAGCAATACTGCATAAAATATAGTTTTAATGCCAGATTTCCAATGTGAATGGTCAAAATGATATTGTAACAACCATTCCTTAAACAACCATTCCTTTGTTTCTTGCTCTTTTATTTATAGTGTAAATAAGCTGCTCCTTGAATTTATCCTTAAATGGCTATCATTTATTCTTGTTCCACTGGGAAGAGTCTTTTGTCCTTTATTTCTTCCTAATGAATGAATTTGTGAATTTATGCAATATAAAAATAATAAAAGTTAATTATTTGTTATATTCATCCATTTAATTTTTAGAAAAGGGATTTAGATGAATAGAATTTACTTTAGTGTACTCTATGGGAATTTGGCCATATTTGCATTATTGGTGCACCATATGGAACATACAAAGCTGTGCTAAGTGCTATAGAAATCAACATTTTATTTTTGCATCCAGATGACTATGGAAAAAGGACTATTTTAGGTTCATGACAGATCAAGTTTTAGAAGCCATCTACATCTGAAGCCTTATTTCCATCCCTTGTGGAACAAATATTTTTTTAGAAAATTGTGGGATGGGAGCCACGTAGTATGTTATCTAACCTAAGGGGAGTTTCAAAAGAAGTGTTTATGCTACTATTTTAAAAAAGTGTTGAACTAATTGATTCACAACACACCCACACACCCACATACCACTAAATGGAAGACAGCAGTTTGTCAAATCAATGGAGATGGATTGGTCTATAATTTAACAACCATATGATCTTTCTGCTCTACATCAAAATAGCTGCTCCAATATACCATAGTCTAAGGGGGAGGAGAAATGTTCCTTTTTAGAGAAGCCCATTGTGTGGGGAAGAGGACCAGAGAGAATAGATTAGAAAGGTAGTTGTTGAAGAAGATTCCTTGGAGGATGCTTGGTTGCACCCTGCTCCTTTATTCCAATCAGAGTAGAAGACAGGGACTCTGCTGAAACCTTCATTTGCCCTCAAGCTATTTCTAAAAGAGAGAGAGAGAGAGAGGGAGAGAGAGAAAGAGAGAGAGAGAGAGAGAGAGAGAGAGAAAGAGAGAGAGAGAGAGAGAGAGAGACAGACAGACAGAAAGACAGATGGACAGACAGACAGACAGAGAGATTGCTCAATAACCATGGTTGCTTATTACCCCTGTCTTAGTTCTGGATGTCTGTCGTTGCCACAACTATGCCAATACCCTGTGGAGGCTTCATGCCAGTGTTTGTGCTGGGTAAGTTTCAATCTTTTTGTGAAAACTTTCAGGCAGATTGTGATGGAGGGAATTGCTGGTAGAGTCGTATATAAAAGCAGAATTGTGTTTCTATGAAATGACTAAGTGTCCTGAAGCCATTTCTCCTTCCCTCAATCTATTCCTATTTTACCTACATACCACTTTCCTATGTCCTTCAAGTTCTGTAAATGATTGTGGCAGTCCCATAAGTGATGATCTATTCATCTTCTGTTCCAAGATACTTTCTTGGACAGGTTAACAGAGGACTAGCATTGGAAAACATAAAAATCTGACTCTTTGGCAAACCCAAACGTAGGCTACTTTGAGTACTCAGAAATAGCAGCAATGCCCACTCTTTCTATTCTGGCATAAAAGGAGGCAAGGATGAGTGTTGCTTAAATTCTGGATGTGACTCGTTGCCCTTCTTTAAAATATTATTAGGATATGAGGGTGTTTTAGTGACTCTAATAAAAGACAGTTTAGAAACTACCTTTCTTGGGTTTTAGGGGCTGCTTTTGGACGCTTGATTGGCGAAATCATGGCCTGGCTTTTTCCTGATGGGATTCTCTTTGATGGCTTTGTTTACAAAATCTTACCTGGTGGTTATGCAGTAATTGGTAAGTGTAGGACCTTCTTCCTGTCTCTGGTTTCTGTTGTGATCCAAGTGATGCTAACTTTGCCCCTTTTTCCCTCGTCCTGTTCTGCCACTGGGAAAGGAGCTGCAGCTCTCACGGGTGCTGTCAGCCACACTGTCTCCACAGCAGTGATTTGCTTCGAGCTGACTGGTCAGATTGCCCACATCCTACCCATGATGGTGGCCGTCATTCTTGCCAACATGGTGGCTCAGAGTTTGCAGCCAAGCCTTTATGACAGCATCATCCAAGTGAAGAAACTGCCCTATTTACCAGACTTGGGCTGGAACCAAATAAGGTACTTAGGGCTGACCAAGAAGGGAGGGAGTATGCTAAAAGGTGGTGAGATGTTCAAGAGGAGGTAGAGATGTTCTGACCTAGGCTTCAGCAAACATAATTAATTACAAACTTCTTTTAAAAGCAAAACCCATTTTATTGCAACACTGGGAATTGTTTCCATTCCCAGCCAAAACTAATCTTAAACAGTTCCCCAAGATAAGCATACAGGTTCTCATTCTTTAGAATGCTTCCAAAAACAGAAATATCCAAATTAACTATAAAAGAAACCAACCGAAGTACAAGAAAAAACCAACCAAACTACACAGAGCTTGAGGATGACTTGGAACTGATTGAACTACTTTGCTTCCTGCAAAGGTTTCATCATCTGGGCCTGACTTTTATCCCTTATGGGAGGGGCCATCACCTCCCATCCTTACTCCAGAGTTGCCCCTTTTGTTTCAGCTGCTCTCGCTTTCTAGCAGCTCTGTGCACACATGCACTGGGAACAGGTTCCCCTGGGTGCTCTGCTTCGCTGCTGCCAGGCTCTGAAGGCTTCAAAGGCAGCACCTCACTCCCAGATGGTCCTGGCCCCATCCCTGCATCAGATGCAGGACATTCGTCCAGACTCCTGGATTGGTCTCCTTTCTTCCTCACTGTCCGATTTCACTGCTGTCTGCACCAGCTGCCGGCGAACCACAACAAGGGATCAATTCAATCCCAAGCAACAAAGCAGGTGGCCCATAGATTGGAATGTATTTATTTTGAAATAATATATTAGCCAATGTATCAGTTATGGCAATCCATAGCTCAATAGCTACTATAAAGACTTTTAAGTGTGGATGATTTGAAGTTTGGCTCTTTACATGATATCCTGAACCAGAAAGCAGCTAATCACATCTTTGCTTAGCACCTTGAACAAAAATGGATCCAAAAATGGATCAAGTAAAATACAGTTCAGTTATGTTTGGGACACAGTGTGAGTTCACAACTCCCCAAAACCTCAATTCATTAAAAATAGGTGAACTTTCTTGTTAGTAGAGTGAACACCCAGGAAATGTATTACGGCTGTCCATTAAGAATCTTTGGTTCTTTTTTAAGTCCTGGAAATAGGGTGGTGGGTCTGAAATTTCAAGCTGCCTAATGGCCTGAATGGAAAGAATTTCAGAAAATTAAGTCACTTCTTCCTCTCTGAGCCCTAAGAAATAATGATCTCTGTTTTGCCACATGGCTGCCCCCCGGCATTTGTAATAGCTCCTATGTTCCTTTATTGGGAATAACTCCTATGTTCCTTTGTTTGTTTCTTGCATTTATTTCTTGCATTTATATGGTTACCCAACTCAAATAACCTGACTGCATGGCATACAAAGACCAGTAAATGAAAATATCAAGGGGGGGGGAAAAGCAAAAAAGAGCAATTGAAGCATTTTTTTCTAAAAGCCTGCGGGGATTTATGTTTTATGTTTTTCTGTTAGATGTTTCAATATTTTAATGACATCCATTAGGCTTTAATTAGTAAGATTTTATGGTAACTTTTTGATAGGAAGTAGCTTTCAGCAAGGGCTCAAAGTATGACATGAATAAATAAATCACTTTCTCCCATTTTATTTATTATTTCTTAATTTTTAACTTATACCCACTCAAGCAAATACAATATTTTTGTTGAGGACATTATGGTGTCTGATGTCAAATTCATCTCCTCTAACTGCAAATATCGGGATCTGAAGGATGTACTCCAGAACACCACCGTCAGCACATTTCCTCTGGTGGATTCTCCAGGTGAGCTTTGTAGGGAAACATATCAATTCCTGTTTTCAATTAAAGCAATCTAGCCAACTGAGTTTCAGGAAAAGTCTCCTCCAGTACATACTTTTGTCCACTCCAAGCATTTCTGATCAGTCATTTGATGGGTTTTAATAAAGAGATGTAATTCTTTTAAGTGTTGATTTAATTTTTTTTAGATCAGGGTTTCTGACTACATTTATGATGGCTGCTAGCTCTGTGGGAATGTCCAAGAAAAAAATTTGCTCTTCCATTGAAAAAAAAAATCCAGCTGGTTAGCAGATTTGTTAAATATTCATGCATTGTTTTGAAACAAGTATAATAGGGCAGAAACAGGTTGAAATAAAATTTGCTGATTACCTCTTCCTAGTAGAGAGGCAGAGCCAAAAAGTTGAAAAGGGGGGGGAGGGGCAAAGAAGGATTAATATGATTTTTTTCCAGATCTTTCTAGAATCTGAGCACTAGAGATTTGGGAGTGGCATCAATGGGGAGAGATTATAGCACAAATCGGTAAACTTTGCATATTTGATCAAGAAAGAACTGTCAAGAATTATGAATCATCTCCAAATTAATGTTATTGTTTCCCAATTCATAGCTTTTGTATAAACTGAACCTGTCCTTTCTTTCTACACACAATGAATATCATCTCACTAAAAATAATTCACAAAGATACCCATTCCTCCCAAACAAGGATGTCCATGAGAGGCTCCAATACTTTTGGCACTACTGAGAACAATACTACCATAGTCATCTATGGCTGAAGATGTGTACTGAAAAAATCAGGAAAAGTATGGTAGCCCTTTTCCAATGAACAGGTTTTTTTTTTTTTAAATTAAAAGCATGATGCATCTGATGAATAACAATTCACTGGTAATATATATATATATAGGTCTAGGTGTGTTCGGGTCTTTTCCCATGTAAGATTAAGAATATCTTGATGATGTTTCAGCGAGGTTCCACTCGCCATCCTTAGGCTGGTGCTTTCGGCTTCGTGCCACTGCTTACACTGGCACGAAGCCGAGAGCACCAGCCTGAGGATGACGAGTGGGACCTTGCCGAAGCATCACCAAGATATTCTTAATCTTACACGGGAAAAGACCCGAACACACATAGACCTACATACCTGTACCCATGTAAATCTATGAAAACAAATATATCTATATATGTTTTCTGAGGTTTTCGTGGGTACTTGTATATGGATCTTTGGTTATTCGGGTTTTTTCCCGCGTAAAATTGGAAGTATCTAGGCGATGTTTCGATGAAGTCTCATTCATCATCTTCAGGTTTGTTTCTTCGGCTCTGTGCTTCTCAGAGTAATGTGAGCTTGCAGCTGCTTCTTCCATTTAACTGCTAGTGGGTGTGTGACTTGATTGGGTGGGGGCTTGGCTGTGTTCTGATTTGGTGAGGGTGTGTTCTCATTGGTTGGGGATTTGGCTGTGTTCTGATTGGTAGGGGGGTTGGCTGTGTTCTGATTGGCTGGGGGTGTGTTCTGTTCAGGTGGGGGCTTGGTTGTGCTCAGGTTAGTCTTAGTTGCTGGGGGATTTGAGCTGGTGAGCTGTGATCCTGTTGTTTGGCTTCACGTTCGTGGTAGTATGTGTAGTGTGTAGTTTGGTTTTTAAGTGTTGTTCGTCGTCTAAGCATTTTGTTCTGGAGTGTCTTGGCTATGGAATTGATCTGTGCTGGGTGGTGGTGTGAGAGTGCATGTAGATAGCAGTTTGTATGTGTTTTCTTCTGGTGGATGGTGTGTCCTAGGGAGCCATTGGATTTTTTGTATACTAAGACATCTAGGAAGGGAAGTTGATTGTTGGCTTCTGTTTCCATGGTGAATTGTATTTGGGGTGTAGGCTGTTGAGGTGTGTGAGGAAGTTGTTCAGTTTTTCTTTCCCGTGTGGCCAGATTATGAAGGTGTCATCTATGTATCTGAGCCAGAGTTTGGGTTTGTAATCATATTTTTCTAGAGCTTGTGTTTCAAAGTGTTCCATGTAGAGGTTTGCGATGACAAGTGAGAGGGGTGATCCCATGGGTGCTCCTTCTATTTGTTTGTATTTTTGTCCATTGTATGTGAAGTATGTATTGGATAGGCAGTGGTTAGTAAGATCTAGGATGTACTTGGGGGGGTTGTATTTGTTTTGGATGGCTGTCAAGGCTTCTTTTATAGGCACTTGGGTGAAGAGGGATATGACATTGAAGCTCACTAGTAGGTCGCTGGGTTGTAAGTTTTGTTTCTTTATGATCTCAATGAACTGGAATGAGTTCCTTACATGTGAGTTGATGGATTCTGCATAGGTCTGTAATTGTTTGGCGAGAAATTTGGCTAAGTTTTGTAGAGGTGAGCCTATGGAGCTGACTATTGGTCATAGTGGGGTTCCTTCTTTGTGTATCTTGGGGAGACCATACAGCTTAGGGCATCTGGATGATTTTTCTCTGGGTATGATTCTTTGCTGGATTTCTTCGCTGATGGGGGAGGCTTTTATTTTGGATCTGGTGGTTTTTTCTCGGTAGGTGGTGGGGTCAGTGTTTAGGGGTTTGTATGTGGGGTCTTGGTGTAGGTTGGTTCACTTGGTTTGGTAGTCAGATGTATTCATAACCACTGTTGCATTGCCCTTGTCTGCTGGTAGGATTATTATGCTGGTGTCTTCTTTCAGGTTAAGTATTGCACTACTTACCACTTACACTACCATTCCTAGATGTACTAATCTATAAAAGAACAGATGGCACACTGGGACACACCATATACCAAAAGAAAACACACACCAACCGCTACCTCAATGCCCAATCCCACCACCACCCAGCACAGATAAATTCCGTAGCGAAAACACTAATTACCAGAACCAAACGCCTGGCAGATAAGACACATATAAAGACTGAACTATGCACCCTGACTGAAGTATTGACAGCCAATGGCTTCCAAAAAAACAAAATCACCAACCTGATCCACAAAAACACACCAAGACATAACAGAGACCTAGAAGACCAACAGACCTATGGAACAGCTGTCTTGCCCTACATAAGAGGTACTACAGATAAAATCAGTAAGATACTACACAGGCATCACATCAAGACTGCCTTCAAAACAGACAAAAAAATAGCAGCCATCCTGAGGAACCCCAAGGACAAAATTGACCTGGAAAACCAAGGCATATACGAAATTCCCTGTACATCATGCCCGGCCACATACATTGGACAGACCAATAGAAGAATAAGTACCCGCCTAGATGAACACAAAAATGCAGTAAAAAAGCTGGAACACACCTCCTCACTAGTCCCACACATGAAAACCACAGGTCACAACATCAACTTCAATGGCACTAAAACCCTAGCCACTATAGAAAACCCCAGCCACAGAATCATCAGAGAAGCCATAGAGATTTAAAAAAGACCTGAAAGCATGAATAGAAGAGATGATTCCACCAGACTGTCAATCATTTGGAAGCCTGCACTCTCAAATAGAAAGATCTCCACACCACAAGCCAGGCAAACACCTGGGCACAAACAGACTCCCTCTGATAGCTCCAACTCAAACACCCCCCCACCAGGCACCCAGGTGAAACCCAGCTTGCTAATGAATAGCAGCTTGCTAATGAAGAGCAGCCGTCCTTTCACACGGAGCCAAGCTGCACTGAAAGCCTCCAACATAAGAACAGAGTGTTGCCAGCCAATCAAAACCACAAAACAGACAGAAGAAACCAGAAACACCAATCAATCAAACTCCAAGTCCAATGAACACAGGTCCAGGCTCCTAGCCAATCAGAATGGACCAGCCTCAAATTTGAAACCAGGAACTAACTCAATACAGAGGCCTGATGATGGCAGATGAGATTCTGCTGAAACGTTGCTACAACTTTAACAGAACTACAATGACGTGGGATAATACCCGAAGGAAGCTAAACAGCACACACACACACACACACACACACACACATATATGGATATTTGTTTTTTTAAGTTTTCGCGGGTACTTACATGAATGCAGTTCATCTTCCTTTGGGTATTATCCCACGTCATTGTGGTGCT
>BLBF01017897.1:0-11366 GCA_015471245.1 Laticauda colubrina
ATAGAATAGAATAGAATAGAATAGAATAGAATAGAATAGAATAGAATTCTTTATTGGCCAAGTATGGTTGGACACACAAGGAATCTGTCTTGGTGCAAATACTCTCAGTATGCATAAAAGAAAAGATACATTTGTCAAGAATCAAAAGTCTTCAGGTACAACACTTAATGACAGTCAAAGGGTACAATAAGCAATCAAATCAAGCTAGGAAACAGTCAATATAGATAGTAAGGATCTTTGACTATTGAACCACCATGTCCCACTGTGTTTTAGGAACATCTTATTTATTTACAAATACAAATAGAGCATTGTGGTAACATCTATCTGCTAACAGGAGTCACACAGGGAAATATATATATATATATATATTTTCAGTGTTTTATAGACATCTTATTTTGTTCTGTTCAAAAAAACTGTTTTTTTGTTCAAAACTGTTCAAAAAAACAGTTCTATGTAGATTACTGACCAGCAAATGTTTTTCGGGTATTTTTCCACGTCCATGTATCTGTCCTTTTAAAGTTGTAGCAACATTTCGGCAGAATCTCATCTGCCATCATCAGGCTTCTGCATTGTGTCCATCTGTGAGTCAGAATCTTACAGTTGTTTAAAGCCCCTGTCACACTGCACCAACAGATGCAAAGAGGATGTAAAATGGACAAAAAAGCTTGCCATCTGTTGTTTAACGCGATGTATCCGTTCTGTACCCACTGCATACGTTTTGCTTCCTCTCTATCCATCCAGCAACTGTCTATTGACATTTCATCCGCTCAGAAAGTTTTGAGCTGCTCAAAATTTTTGCGCGGAAAATGTATCCAATTCGTCCATTCTGCATCCGCTAGGCATCCGCTAGGCATACATTCTGCATCCGTTACGCATCCGCGCAACTCACATCCGCTCGGACGCAGGGAGGAAGAGGAATGGACACAGAACGGATGCAGGACGGATGCCTAGCGGATGCAGCATGGAAACAAAGCATTTAAAATTGCAAAAACGTTCGCAGAGGGGACCTATCTCGGAGATTAAGGATGTCCAGAGGATGCCTAGAGGATGCAAAGGGACACATAGGGGAAAACCTATACTGCCTATAAAAAGGGGGAGCAGCTCATCTGGATCTCACTTTTAGAACAGCAGCCCTGCGGTGCAGACCTCTGCAGCCTTCATCTGACTCTTGCTCTTCCACAGCATCCAGTCATGTCCACCGTGGATCATAACAAAGTCCTTTTGGCAGCCACAATCGTTCTGCAACAGTGCGAAGCCATCTATACGCTCTGTGAACTCTACTATGGGAAGAAAAAGAGGCAGCCATGAAGCGTCTGGGAACGAAGATGGTTCACCAGAAGAGCAGAGTATGGACTGTACAACAAACTGATGGTGGAGCTCAGGAACGAAGACACTCGGGCATTCCAGAACTTCATGAGGATGCCTCCAGCCATGTTTGATGAAGTTATGCAGCGGCTGACACCCAGATTGACCAAGGCAAACACCAACTGCCGGCCCAGCCTGGAACCTGGGCTCAACCTGGCACTCACTCTGCACCACCTGGCCTCAGGGACCACATACACGAAAATGCAGTATGGATGGAGGGTGCCACACAACATCATCAACATTGTGGTCAGAGAAGTGGTGCAGGCCATCATCGAAGAATACATGGAGGAGCTCCTCCAGTGCCCCTCCACTGAAGAAGGATGGAAGAAAGTTGCAGAGCAGTGGTATCAGAGGTGGAACTTCCCCCACACCGTTGGAGCCATCGATGGCAAGCACGTGGCCTGCAAAGCGCCAGCCAACTCAGGGTCTTCTTATCACAACTACAAGGGCTTCTTCAGCATCATCCTCTTTGCCATGGTTGATGCTGACTACAAGTTCATGTACATCGATGCTTCAGGCAACGGCTCATCTTCAGATGCCCAGGTATACAACACCAGTCACCTCAAGGAGGGGCTGGAAAGCAACCTCATCGTGGGCTTCCCAGATCCAGACCCTCTGCCCAACGACATGCAAGATGTGCCCTACTTCATCATGGGGGATGACGCCTTCTCCCTCACAACCTACCTCATGAAGCCCTACACCTCCAAATGCCTCACCCGTGAATAGAGAATCTTCAACTACATGCTGTCCAGGGTAAGGCGGGTGGTGGAGAACGCCTTTGGCATCCTGGCCAACAGGTTCCAGGTACTTCTCACCACCATGCAGCATCACCCAGAGACTGTGAGGAACATCGTGAAAGCTTGCTGCATCCTGCACAATCTCATGCGCACCCACTACCCAGTCTTTCAGAACAGGCTCCTGGACCTCCAGCAAGGCAATGGGGACATGGAGCCTGGGGAATGGAGGCAAGGGCAAAACCTGATAGACACTGAGGATGTGCAAGGCCACAACAGAGCCTCACGGGAAGGGAAGAAGCAGCGCAACCTCCTGAGACACTGGTGCAACTCCCCAGCTGGAGCAGTGGAGTGGTAAGACAGGATGGTAGATGCTTAATGGATGCTTCCTTGAGCCTGTCTCATCACACGGATGAGATTGGGCCATGTATGTTCGGTGGCCCTACAATGAACAGGGCATTTAATAAAGAGTTGTGTTTATGTTAACACGTGTGGATGATTGATTACATTGTTATTAATAATAAAGGGCCATAAGTGTAGCACCTGGAGGGTGGACCATCCAGTCCCACTATGCTTGCACTGGAGGTTTATCTATCCCACAGCTACTACCCATCCTAGAGGTATCCCTGCCCAACCCACTGCTATCTTAACCCATCCCACAAGCATGCAAAGGCTTAAACCATTTCTAAAAGTTTCCACCAAGACTTTATTAAAAAAAGAAAGAAATGAAGCAAGTGTGTGAATCAAAAATAGACTTGATGAGGAACAAGCTATAAAACAAAAACGAGTCTCTGGCACTCCTCTTGGTCGCTCAGTCTCAGGGGTGAAGGGTCCAGGTGCTGTGGACGTGGCTGGTGATGGAGTGCTTGTCATCAGCTCCTCCAGAAGCAGAAGCAGCAGAAGCCCCAGCCCCAGAAGAGTGAGCCTGTGCTGCAGAAGCCCCAGCAGAACCAGAGTGAGGACCAGGGGGCGGGATGGTAGCCCTGACACCCTTGCAAGGGCTGGCAGCAGATGGCTGAGGCTTGCTGTGCTTCCGCATGGTTGTGGGGTTGCTGACTGGCAGGGAGGCTGGCAGGAAGGCTCGCAGGGAGGCAGGCACCAAGGCTGGCAGGAAGGCTGGCATGCAGGTAGGCAGGCTGGCAGGCAGGCAGGCTGGCAGGCAGGCATGCACCAAGGCTGGCAGGCAGGCATGAACCAAGGCTGGCAGGAAGGCAGGCAACAAGGCTGGCAGGCAGACTGGCTGGCAGCAAGGCTGGCAGGCAGGCAGACAGCAAGGCTGGCAGCAAGGCTTGCAGCAAGGCTTGCAGCAAGGCTTGCAGGCAGGCATGCAGGCAGGGCAGGCAAGGCTGTCAATCCATCCGGCAGCAGGTCTTTCCTCTGAATGGTGACCTGCTCCGAGCTGCTTCCCTTATATCCGCGGGGCTTACGCAATGCATCCTTCCCACATGCTCAATTAATGCTAGGCATCCGTTAGGCTTCCGCTCTGCATCCGCTTCATCCGCTGTGCATCCGCTGTGCATCCGCTTCATCCATTCCGTGTCCGCTTTGCTGAGGCCCCCCGGAAGCCCTGTGGATGTGCCATCCGCTCTCATCCACTTCCATCCGCTGGGCTTCCCTTCCGCATCCGCTTTCCATCCACTCTGTGTCCTCCCCGTGTCCGTTCCTTTCCATGTTATCCGCTCCGGTTATGCAAATTTTCACCCCTTCTGACAGCGGATAACAATGGATGGAACATTTTTCTCGTCCGTTGTGTCCTTTTTACTAACGTTTTGCATCTGTTGGGCAGTGTGACAGGGCCTTTAGTTTTAAATTTGGGGCTGGCCTATTGCTGTGCCAGAATAGTTTTTTCTTCATCCTGATTGGTTGGGAGTCTTGGTCTGTGTTTACTGGTCTTGGATTTTGCTGTGTTCTGCTTGATTGGTGTTTCTAATATCTTCTGTCTGTTTTGTGGCTTTTTTTGTGTCTTGATTGGCTGGCAACATTGTGTTCCTGCATTGGAGGCTTTAAGTGCAGCTTGGCTCTGAGTAAATGGACAGCTGTCATATGTTAGGAAGCTAGGTTTCATCTGGGTGCTTGGTTGGGGTGTCAGGGGAGTCTGTTTGTGCCCAGGTGTTAGCCTGGCTTGTTGTGTGGAGATTTTTTTGTTTGAGAGTGCAGGCTTCCAAATGATTGACAGTCTGGTGGAATCATCTCTTCATTCATGCTTTCAGTTCTTTTTTCAATCTCTTTCAAACCATAATCAGCTCCAAAGGAGCACCACGACAAAACTTAGCTAAATACTTAGCAAAACAACTGCAGGCCCATGCTGAAACCGCAGCTTCACATGTACAAAACTCATACCACTTCTTGGAAATGATCAAGACACAACTTTAAAAGCATAACTACAATGACGTGGGATAATACCCGAAGGAAGCTGATTGGGTGGAGGTGTGTTCTCATTGGTTCAGGGTTTGGCTGTGTTCTGATTGGTAGGGGGGTTGGCTATGTTCTGTTCCGGTGGGGGCTTGGTTGTGCTCAGGTTAGTCTTAGTTGCTGGGGGATTTGAGCTGGTGAGCTGTGATCCATCATATGTGCAGTAGAATCCAGCCTAACCAAATTAAATACAGATGAAGCTGACAGAATAAGACACCAGGTTAAGCCCACGTCAGACTGCACCAACGGAAGGAAAGAGGATGTAAATCAGAGAGAAACACTTGCCATCCATTGGTTAACCCGATTCATCCGTTCTGTACTCACTTTGTCCGTTTTTCTTCCTCTCTATCCGTCCAGCATCCGTCGACTGAGGTTCCATCCGCTCAAAAAGTTTTGAGCTGCTCAAAACTTTTTGAGCGGAAAATGTATCCAACGCGTCCATTCTGAATCCGCTACACATACGGGGAACATCCATTCTGCATCCGTCGTCATCCGTTACACGTCCGCTACATCCGCTAGGCATCCGCTGCACATCCGCGCAACTCAAATCCGCTCCAGCGGTAAACGGACACAGGGAGTAAGCGAAACGAATGCGGAACGGATGCACAGCATTAGTAGCACGGACGGAGAAAGGATGAAAGCGGATGCAGCTCGCATAGAAAGCATTTAAAATGGAAAAAACATTCTCAGAGGGGACATATCTCGGATATTAAGGATGTCTAGAGGATGCCTAGAGGATGCAAAAAGACACCTAGGGGAAAACCTATATTTCCTATAAAAAGGGGGAGCAACTCATCTGGATCTCACTTTCAGTCCAGCAGCCCTGCTGTGCAGACCTCTTCAGCCTTCATCTGGATCTTGCTCTTCCACAGCATCCATTGATGTCCAACATGGATCGTAACACACTCCTTTTGGTAGCCACCATCATTCTGCAACAGTGCTAAGCCATCTACAGGCTCTTTCAACTGTTCTACGGGAAGAAAAGGAGGCATCCAAGAAGCGTCTGGGTCCGAAGATGGATCGGGAGAAGAGCAGAGTACGGACTGTACAACAAGCTGATGGTGGAGCTCAGGATGATAGATGATTAATGGATGCTTCCTTCAGCCTGTCTCATCACACTGATGAGATTGGGCCATGTATGTTGGGTGGGCCTACAATGAACAGGGCATTTAATAAAGAGTTGTGTTTATGTTGACATGTGTGGATGATTGATTACATTATTATTGATAATAAAGGGCCATAGGTGTGGCAACTGGGAGGGTGGACCATACAGTCCCACTATGCTTGCACTGGAGTTTTATCTATCCCACAGCTATCTTAACCCATCCCAAAGATATCCCTGCCCATCCCACAGCTATCTTAACACATCCCACAAGCATGCAAAGGCTTAAACCATTTCTAAAAGTTTCCACCAAGACTTTATTTAATAAAATAAATGAAGCAAGTGTGTGAAGCAAAGATAATCTTTATTAATAACAAGCTGTAAAAGAAAAACGACCCAAGTCAAGTGTCCAAAGCAAAAATAAAGTCAACAGGTTGCCACCCAGTCTCTGGCACTCTTCTTGGTCACTCGGAGTCGTGCCCAGTCTCAGGGGTGAAGGGTCCAGGTGCTGTGGAGGTGGCTGATGCTGGAGTGCTGGTCTGAAGCACCACTGGGGTGCCTGGCCCCGAGAGGACAACAGAAGATGTTGTGTTGAGGAAGCTCTCAGACAGCTGGCTCAGCACCGTGATGTTGAGAGCCTCTTCCTCCATGATGTGGGTGTCAGCCCCAGTACCGATGACAGATGTACTGAGGCTGGGCTTGGCTGTGGGGTGGAGGAAGGAGCAGTGTAGTGGGGCTGTCTGGTCTGCAGCTGGGTGAGGACTGGCGTGGGTGGCATCTGTGGCGTGGGTGGCATTGGTGGCATGGGTGGCATCGGTGGCATGGGTGGCATGGGTGGCATCAGTGGCACTGGTGGCATCTGATGAACATGTGCCTGGACTGGGAAGGGGATGCTGCCTGTGCTGCTGGACCTCCTGGTAGCCGTAGCCTTGGTAGGTGAGGGCCTGTGGAAAGCCTTGGAAGGGCAGTGACATCACCTGGGGTGGAGGAGCAGGCCTGGAAGGGGTGGGAGCAGGTTCAGCTTGATCTGGAGGGTTGTGAAGAAGATCTGTGATCCTGTCCTTCACCACCTGGTACTAAGGTTCCGACATGTTCATGAGGGTCTGGTTGACGTAGGTGAGGAAGGGCTTGAGGTTGAAGGATGAGGAGTCGGTGTGTACCAGCTGAGAGAGGAGATCTAAGCTGCTCCTGATGGTGTCTCTTATCTCCAGCAGGACAGTGTGGCTCTGCCCCTCCGGTTTGCCACTCTGCCTTTCTGTGGAGGTGGATGCGCATTGGGCTGTGATGGAAGTGCCGTCTCTTTCTCCCACTGCGTGAGGGGGTCCTCCACATACTCCACCATGGGTAGTAAAGCTGTTGGGGGGGGACTCTGTCGTGGCACGCTCCACAGATACCTGCCTGAGGACAGGAGCTGACTCTCGGCCAGAGGAGGATTGGCTCTCAGCAGCTGCCTGAGAGAGAGGGTTGTGAGAGGGGCTGCTCCTCAGTGGCGGATCTCACCCTCCAGGAAGCTGCATTTGGCCATCACATAGGTCTCTCTGTCCATCAGCTTGACCGCGACCTGGCCATATTTCTTGAGGTGCAGCTTCCCGTACCAGGTGTGCATGTGCTTCCACCAGTTGAGGAGCACCTCCAAAGTGTAGCCCAGGCTCTCCGCCTTCTCTCTCCATGCAGCCTGCTTCCTTTTGGTGTCCCTATAGAGCCTTTGTCCCTTCCGCCATAGATACTAGTTCTCTCTCAGCCACTCCAGCACGTCATCCTCATGTTCCTCTTCTATGTTGTATTGCCTCCTCTCCCATTCTCGCGTCTGCCTCTTCCTCCCTTTGGCAGGACCACATGGGCCCTCATCAGAGGGGCTTCCAGGTTGTGGGGGCTGCTCCTCCACACCCCAACCACCACCACCACCACCAGCAGCAGGACCAGGATCAGCAGCAGCAGGGTAAGCACCAGCAGTGACAGCAACACCAGCAGGACCAGTAGGACCAGGAGTACCAGCAGGACCAGGACCAGAACCAGGACCAGGAGCACCAGCAGGACCAGGAGGATGAGGAGCAGTGCCAGCAGAGTAAGCACCAGCAGAAGCACCAGCACCAGGATCAGCGCCAGCAGAGTAAGCACCAGCAGGACCAGCAGGACGAGGAACAGTGCCAGCAGAGTAAGCACCAGCAGAAGCACCACCACCAGAAGCAGCATCAGCAGAGTAAGCACCACCAGAAGCACCACTGCCAGAAGCAGCTTCAGCAGAGTAAGCACCAGCAGAAGCACCACTGCCAGAAGCATCATCATCAGCTCCTCCAGAAGCAGCATCAGCAGAAGCCCCAACCCCAGGAGAGCGAGCCCGGGCTGCAGAAGCCCCAGCAGAAGCAGAGTGAGGGTCAGGGGGTGGGAGGTTGTCCCTGTCCCTCTTGCCAGGGCTGGCAGCAGATGGCTAAGGCTTTCTCTTCTTCCCCATGGTTGTGGGGTTGCTGGCTGGCAGGCTGGCTGGGTGGCTTGCAGGCAGGCTGGCAGGCTGGCTGGCAGGCAGGCTGGAGAGCTGTGTCTGGAAGCAGGTCTTTCCTCTGAATGACTTGCTTGGGAGCTGTTTCCCTTTATATCCGCGGGGCTGATGCAATGCATCCTCCCCGCATGCGCAGTGGACGCTGGGCATCTACTAGGCATCCGCTAGGCATCTGCTAGGCATCCACTAGGCATCCACTAGGCATCCGCTAGGCTTCCGCTGTGCATCCGCTTCATCCGCTCGGCGTCCGCTCTGCATCTGCTCTTTACGTTCCACGTCCGCTTTGCTGCGCTCCCCCAGAAGCCTTACGGATGTGCCATCCGCTCCCATCCGCTTCCATCTGCTAGGCTTCCATGGAGCATCCGCTTTCCATCCACCCTACGTCCTCCCCCCATCCGTTCCTTTCCGTGTTGTCCGCTCTGGTTATGCAAAATTTGCCCCTTTTGAGAGCCGAAAACAACGGATGGAACATTTTTCTCGTCCGCTGCGTCCTTTTTACAAACGTTTTGAATCCATAGGCCAGTGTGACAGGGCCTTTACAAACATCTTATGCACAACCAAACAACCGAAAAATAACTTGCAAAAAGATGAATTCAGAGTGCTACAAACCCTGAAAAATGATAACAGCATAATAATACTCCCAGCAGACAAAGGGAATGCCATAGTAGTAATGGATAGAAAAGACTACGAAACAAAATTGACAGACCTACTCCAAGACTCCACATACAAACCTATAAACACAGACCCAAACACATATCTGGAAAAATTAACGAAGAAGAAAATTATAACCAGCCATATAAGCAAAGAAATCCAACAGACGATCATCCCAAGAGAAAAATCTTCTAGATGCCCCAAATTATACGGCCTCCCAAAAATAAACAAAGAAGGCATACCTCTCAGACCCATAGTCAGCTCCAAAGGAGCACCATTACAAAACCTAGCTAAACACTTAGCAAAACAACTACAGCCCCATGCTGAAACCGCAGCTTCCTATGTACAAAACTCATACCACTTCTTAGAAATGATCAAAGATCTACACGTGGAACAAGATGATCTGCTTGTAAGTTTCGATGTGGTTTCACTATTCACTCAAGTCCCAATAAAAGAAACTCTTGAAATCATCAAAAATAAATACCAACCAGCCAAAGACCTCATGGAACTAACAGAACACTGCCTAACCAACACATATTTCATATACAAAGGACAAAGATACAAGCAAATGTATCCCTATGGGATCACCAATGTCACCCGTCATTGCAAACCTGTTCATGGAAGAATTCGAATCCAGAGCTCTGGCTAATGCCACCCACAAACCCAAACTATGGCTAAGATACATCGATGACACATTTGTGATTTGGCCCCAGAGAAAAGAAAACCTAAACAATTTCCTAACACACCTAAACAGCACACACCCCAAAATCAAGTTCACCATGGAAACAGAAATAAACAAACAACTACCATTCCTAGATATACTAATCTACAAAAGTACAGATGGCACACTGGGACACACCATATACCAGAAGAAAACACACACCAACCGCTACCTCAACGCCCAATCCCATCACCACCCAGCACAGATAAATTCCATGGCTAAAACACTAATTACCAGAACCAAATGCCTGGCAGACAAGACACATATAAAGACTGAACGATGCACCCTGACTAAAGTATTGACAGCCAACACCTTCCACAAAAACAAAATCACCAGCTTGATCCACAAAAACACACCAAGACATAACAGAGACCTAGAAGATCCACAGAGCTATGGAACAGCTGTCCTGCCCTACATAAGAGGTACTACAGACAAAATCAGTGAGATACTACACAGGCATCACATCAAGACTGCCTTCAAAACAGACAAAAAAATAGCAGCCATCCTTAAAAACCCCAAAGACAAAATTGACCTGGAAAACCAAGGCAAAGTTCCCTGTGCATCATGCCCGGCCACATACATTGGACAGACCAACAGAAGAATAAGTACCCGCCTGGATGAACTCAAAAATGCAGTAAAAAAAGCTGTAACACACCTCCTCACTAGTCCAACACATGAAAACCACAGGTCACAACATCAACTTCAATGGCACGAAAACCCTAGTCACTATAGAAAACCCCAGCCACAGAATCATCAGAGAAGCCATACAGATTGAAAAAAGACCTGAAAGCATGAATAGAAGAGATGATTCCACCAGATTGTCAATCATTTGGAAGCCTGCACTCTCAGATAGAAAGATCTCCACACCACAAGCCAGGCAAACACCTGGGCACAAACAGACTCCCTCTGATGCCTCCAGCTCAAACACCCCCCCACCAGGCACCCAGATGAAACCTAGCTTCCTAATAGATAACAGCTGTCTTTTCACATGAAGCCAAGCTGCACTGAAAGCCTCCAATATAGGAACAGAGTGTTGCCAGCCAATCAAAGCCACAAAACAGACAGAAGAAACCAGAAACACCAATCAAACAAACTCCAAGTCCAATAAACACAGACCAAGACTCCCAACCAATCAGGATAGGCTAGCCTCAAATTTAAAACCAACGGCTGTGAGACCCTGACCCACATACAAACTCCATACAGAAGCCTGATGATGGCAGATGAGATTCTGCTGAAACGTTGCTGCAGTTTTATATATATATATTCCTTCGGGTATTATCCCACGTCATTGTAGTTCTGTTAAAGTTGTAGCAACGTTTCAGCAGAATCTCATCTGCCATCCTCAGGCTTCTGTATAGAGTTAGTTCCTGGTTTCAAATTTGAGGCTGGTCCATTCTGATTGGCTGGGAGCCTGGATCTGTGTTCATTGGACTTGGAGTTTGATTGATTGGTGTTTCTGGTTTCTTCTGTCTGTTTTGTGGCTTTGATTGGCTGGCAACACTCTGTTCTTGTGTTGGAGGCTTTCAGTGCAGCTTGGCTCTGTGTGAAGGAATGGCTGCTCTTCATCAGCAAGCTGCTATTCATTAGCAAGCTGGGTTTCACCTGGGTGCCTGGTTGGGGGCTGTTTGGGTTGGAGCTATCAGAGGGAGTCTGTTTTTGCCCAGGTGTTTGCCTGGCTTGTGGCATAGAGATCTTTCTATTTGAGAGTGCAGGCTTCCAAATGATTGACAGTCTGGTGGAATCATCTCTTCTATTCATGCTGTCAGGTCTTTTTTCAATCTCTATGGCTTCTCTGATGATTCTGTGGTTGGGGTTTTCTATAGTGGCTAGTGTTTTAGTGCCATTGAAGTTGATGTTGTGACCTGTGGTTTTCATGTGTTGGAC
>BLBF01017898.1:0-11367 GCA_015471245.1 Laticauda colubrina
ATAGAATAGAATAGAATAGAATAGAATAGAATAGAATAGAATAGAATTCTTTATTGGCCAAGTATGGTTGGACACACAAGGAATCTGTCTTGGTGCAAATACTCTCAGTATGCATAAAAGAAAAGATACATTTGTCAAGAATCAAAAGTCTTCAGGTACAACACTTAATGACAGTCAAAGGGTACAATAAGCAATCAAATCAAGCTAGGAAACAGTCAATATAGATAGTAAGGATCTTTGACTATTGAACCACCATGTCCCACTGTGTTTTAGGAACATCTTATTTATTTACAAATACAAATAGAGCATTGTGGTAACATCTATCTGCTAACAGGAGTCACACAGGGAAATATATATATATATATATATATTTTCAGTGTTTTATAGACATCTTATTTTGTTCTGTTCAAAAAAACTGTTTTTTTGTTCAAAACTGTTCAAAAAAACAGTTCTATGTAGATTACTGACCAGCAAATGTTTTTCGGGTATTTTTCCACGTCCATGTATCTGTCCTTTTAAAGTTGTAGCAACATTTCGGCAGAATCTCATCTGCCATCATCAGGCTTCTGCATTGTGTCCATCTGTGAGTCAGAATCTTACAGTTGTTTAAAGCCCCTGTCACACTGCACCAACAGATGCAAAGAGGATGTAAAATGGACAAAAAAGCTTGCCATCTGTTGTTTAACGCGATGTATCCGTTCTGTACCCACTGCATACGTTTTGCTTCCTCTCTATCCATCCAGCAACCGTCTATTGACATTTCATCCGCTCAGAAAGTTTTGAGCTGCTCAAAATTTTTGCGCGGAAAATGTATCCAATTCGTCCATTCTGCATCCGCTAGGCATCCGCTAGGCATACATTCTGCATCCGTTACGCATCCGCGCAACTCACATCCGCTCGGACGCAGGGAGGAAGAGGAATGGACACAGAACGGATGCAGGACGGATGCCTAGCGGATGCAGCATGGAAACAAAGCATTTAAAATTGCAAAAACGTTCGCAGAGGGGACCTATCTCGGAGATTAAGGATGTCCAGAGGATGCCTAGAGGATGCAAAGGGACACATAGGGGAAAACCTATACTGCCTATAAAAAGGGGGAGCAGCTCATCTGGATCTCACTTTTAGAACAGCAGCCCTGCGGTGCAGACCTCTGCAGCCTTCATCTGACTCTTGCTCTTCCACAGCATCCAGTCATGTCCACCGTGGATCATAACAAAGTCCTTTTGGCAGCCACAATCGTTCTGCAACAGTGCGAAGCCATCTATACGCTCTGTGAACTCTACTATGGGAAGAAAAAGAGGCAGCCATGAAGCGTCTGGGAACGAAGATGGTTCACCAGAAGAGCAGAGTATGGACTGTACAACAAACTGATGGTGGAGCTCAGGAACGAAGACACTCGGGCATTCCAGAACTTCATGAGGATGCCTCCAGCCATGTTTGATGAAGTTATGCAGCGGCTGACACCCAGATTGACCAAGGCAAACACCAACTGCCGGCCCAGCCTGGAACCTGGGCTCAACCTGGCACTCACTCTGCACCACCTGGCCTCAGGGACCACATACACGAAAATGCAGTATGGATGGAGGGTGCCACACAACATCATCAACATTGTGGTCAGAGAAGTGGTGCAGGCCATCATCGAAGAATACATGGAGGAGCTCCTCCAGTGCCCCTCCACTGAAGAAGGATGGAAGAAAGTTGCAGAGCAGTGGTATCAGAGGTGGAACTTCCCCCACACCGTTGGAGCCATCGATGGCAAGCACGTGGCCTGCAAAGCGCCAGCCAACTCAGGGTCTTCTTATCACAACTACAAGGGCTTCTTCAGCATCATCCTCTTTGCCATGGTTGATGCTGACTACAAGTTCATGTACATCGATGCTTCAGGCAACGGCTCATCTTCAGATGCCCAGGTATACAACACCAGTCACCTCAAGGAGGGGCTGGAAAGCAACCTCATCGTGGGCTTCCCAGATCCAGACCCTCTGCCCAACGACATGCAAGATGTGCCCTACTTCATCATGGGGGATGACGCCTTCTCCCTCACAACCTACCTCATGAAGCCCTACACCTCCAAATGCCTCACCCGTGAATAGAGAATCTTCAACTACATGCTGTCCAGGGTAAGGCGGGTGGTGGAGAACGCCTTTGGCATCCTGGCCAACAGGTTCCAGGTACTTCTCACCACCATGCAGCATCACCCAGAGACTGTGAGGAACATCGTGAAAGCTTGCTGCATCCTGCACAATCTCATGCGCACCCACTACCCAGTCTTTCAGAACAGGCTCCTGGACCTCCAGCAAGGCAATGGGGACATGGAGCCTGGGGAATGGAGGCAAGGGCAAAACCTGATAGACACTGAGGATGTGCAAGGCCACAACAGAGCCTCACGGGAAGGGAAGAAGCAGCGCAACCTCCTGAGACACTGGTGCAACTCCCCAGCTGGAGCAGTGGAGTGGTAAGACAGGATGGTAGATGCTTAATGGATGCTTCCTTGAGCCTGTCTCATCACACGGATGAGATTGGGCCATGTATGTTCGGTGGCCCTACAATGAACAGGGCATTTAATAAAGAGTTGTGTTTATGTTAACACGTGTGGATGATTGATTACATTGTTATTAATAATAAAGGGCCATAAGTGTAGCACCTGGAGGGTGGACCATCCAGTCCCACTATGCTTGCACTGGAGGTTTATCTATCCCACAGCTACTACCCATCCTAGAGGTATCCCTGCCCAACCCACTGCTATCTTAACCCATCCCACAAGCATGCAAAGGCTTAAACCATTTCTAAAAGTTTCCACCAAGACTTTATTAAAAAAAGAAAGAAATGAAGCAAGTGTGTGAATCAAAAATAGACTTGATGAGGAACAAGCTATAAAACAAAAACGAGTCTCTGGCACTCCTCTTGGTCGCTCAGTCTCAGGGGTGAAGGGTCCAGGTGCTGTGGACGTGGCTGGTGATGGAGTGCTTGTCATCAGCTCCTCCAGAAGCAGAAGCAGCAGAAGCCCCAGCCCCAGAAGAGTGAGCCTGTGCTGCAGAAGCCCCAGCAGAACCAGAGTGAGGACCAGGGGGCGGGATGGTAGCCCTGACACCCTTGCAAGGGCTGGCAGCAGATGGCTGAGGCTTGCTGTGCTTCCGCATGGTTGTGGGGTTGCTGACTGGCAGGGAGGCTGGCAGGAAGGCTCGCAGGGAGGCAGGCACCAAGGCTGGCAGGAAGGCTGGCATGCAGGTAGGCAGGCTGGCAGGCAGGCAGGCTGGCAGGCAGGCATGCACCAAGGCTGGCAGGCAGGCATGAACCAAGGCTGGCAGGAAGGCAGGCAACAAGGCTGGCAGGCAGACTGGCTGGCAGCAAGGCTGGCAGGCAGGCAGACAGCAAGGCTGGCAGCAAGGCTTGCAGCAAGGCTTGCAGCAAGGCTTGCAGGCAGGCATGCAGGCAGGGCAGGCAAGGCTGTCAATCCATCCGGCAGCAGGTCTTTCCTCTGAATGGTGACCTGCTCCGAGCTGCTTCCCTTATATCCGCGGGGCTTACGCAATGCATCCTTCCCACATGCTCAATTAATGCTAGGCATCCGTTAGGCTTCCGCTCTGCATCCGCTTCATCCGCTGTGCATCCGCTGTGCATCCGCTTCATCCATTCCGTGTCCGCTTTGCTGAGGCCCCCCGGAAGCCCTGTGGATGTGCCATCCGCTCTCATCCACTTCCATCCGCTGGGCTTCCCTTCCGCATCCGCTTTCCATCCACTCTGTGTCCTCCCCGTGTCCGTTCCTTTCCATGTTATCCGCTCCGGTTATGCAAATTTTCACCCCTTCTGACAGCGGATAACAATGGATGGAACATTTTTCTCGTCCGTTGTGTCCTTTTTACTAACGTTTTGCATCTGTTGGGCAGTGTGACAGGGCCTTTAGTTTTAAATTTGGGGCTGGCCTATTGCTGTGCCAGAATAGTTTTTTCTTCATCCTGATTGGTTGGGAGTCTTGGTCTGTGTTTACTGGTCTTGGATTTTGCTGTGTTCTGCTTGATTGGTGTTTCTAATATCTTCTGTCTGTTTTGTGGCTTTTTTTGTGTCTTGATTGGCTGGCAACATTGTGTTCCTGCATTGGAGGCTTTAAGTGCAGCTTGGCTCTGAGTAAATGGACAGCTGTCATATGTTAGGAAGCTAGGTTTCATCTGGGTGCTTGGTTGGGGTGTCAGGGGAGTCTGTTTGTGCCCAGGTGTTAGCCTGGCTTGTTGTGTGGAGATTTTTTTGTTTGAGAGTGCAGGCTTCCAAATGATTGACAGTCTGGTGGAATCATCTCTTCATTCATGCTTTCAGTTCTTTTTTCAATCTCTTTCAAACCATAATCAGCTCCAAAGGAGCACCACGACAAAACTTAGCTAAATACTTAGCAAAACAACTGCAGGCCCATGCTGAAACCGCAGCTTCACATGTACAAAACTCATACCACTTCTTGGAAATGATCAAGACACAACTTTAAAAGCATAACTACAATGACGTGGGATAATACCCGAAGGAAGCTGATTGGGTGGAGGTGTGTTCTCATTGGTTCAGGGTTTGGCTGTGTTCTGATTGGTAGGGGGGTTGGCTATGTTCTGTTCAGGTGGGGGCTTGGTTGTGCTCAGGTTAGTCTTAGTTGCTGGGGGATTTGAGCTGGTGAGCTGTGATCCATCATATGTGCAGTAGAATCCAGCCTAACCAAATTAAATACAGATGAAGCTGACAGAATAAGACACCAGGTTAAGCCCACGTCAGACTGCACCAACGGAAGGAAAGAGGATGTAAATCAGAGAGAAACACTTGCCATCCATTGGTTAACCCGATTCATCCGTTCTGTACTCACTTTGTCCGTTTTTCTTCCTCTCTATCCGTCCAGCATCCGTCGACTGAGGTTCCATCCGCTCAAAAAGTTTTGAGCTGCTCAAAACTTTTTGAGCGGAAAATGTATCCAACGCGTCCATTCTGAATCCGCTACACATACGGGGAACATCCATTCTGCATCCGTCGTCATCCGTTACACGTCCGCTACATCCGCTAGGCATCCGCTGCACATCCGCGCAACTCAAATCCGCTCCAGCGGTAAACGGACACAGGGAGTAAGCGAAACGAATGCGGAACGGATGCACAGCATTAGTAGCACGGACGGAGAAAGGATGAAAGCGGATGCAGCTCGCATAGAAAGCATTTAAAATGGAAAAAACATTCTCAGAGGGGACATATCTCGGATATTAAGGATGTCTAGAGGATGCCTAGAGGATGCAAAAAGACACCTAGGGGAAAACCTATATTTCCTATAAAAAGGGGGAGCAACTCATCTGGATCTCACTTTCAGTCCAGCAGCCCTGCTGTGCAGACCTCTTCAGCCTTCATCTGGATCTTGCTCTTCCACAGCATCCATTGATGTCCAACATGGATCGTAACACACTCCTTTTGGTAGCCACCATCATTCTGCAACAGTGCTAAGCCATCTACAGGCTCTTTCAACTGTTCTACGGGAAGAAAAGGAGGCATCCAAGAAGCGTCTGGGTCCGAAGATGGATCGGGAGAAGAGCAGAGTACGGACTGTACAACAAGCTGATGGTGGAGCTCAGGATGATAGATGATTAATGGATGCTTCCTTCAGCCTGTCTCATCACACTGATGAGATTGGGCCATGTATGTTGGGTGGGCCTACAATGAACAGGGCATTTAATAAAGAGTTGTGTTTATGTTGACATGTGTGGATGATTGATTACATTATTATTGATAATAAAGGGCCATAGGTGTGGCAACTGGGAGGGTGGACCATACAGTCCCACTATGCTTGCACTGGAGTTTTATCTATCCCACAGCTATCTTAACCCATCCCAAAGATATCCCTGCCCATCCCACAGCTATCTTAACACATCCCACAAGCATGCAAAGGCTTAAACCATTTCTAAAAGTTTCCACCAAGACTTTATTTAATAAAATAAATGAAGCAAGTGTGTGAAGCAAAGATAATCTTTATTAATAACAAGCTGTAAAAGAAAAACGACCCAAGTCAAGTGTCCAAAGCAAAAATAAAGTCAACAGGTTGCCACCCAGTCTCTGGCACTCTTCTTGGTCACTCGGAGTCGTGCCCAGTCTCAGGGGTGAAGGGTCCAGGTGCTGTGGAGGTGGCTGATGCTGGAGTGCTGGTCTGAAGCACCACTGGGGTGCCTGGCCCCGAGAGGACAACAGAAGATGTTGTGTTGAGGAAGCTCTCAGACAGCTGGCTCAGCACCGTGATGTTGAGAGCCTCTTCCTCCATGATGTGGGTGTCAGCCCCAGTACCGATGACAGATGTACTGAGGCTGGGCTTGGCTGTGGGGTGGAGGAAGGAGCAGTGTAGTGGGGCTGTCTGGTCTGCAGCTGGGTGAGGACTGGCGTGGGTGGCATCTGTGGCGTGGGTGGCATTGGTGGCATGGGTGGCATCGGTGGCATGGGTGGCATGGGTGGCATCAGTGGCACTGGTGGCATCTGATGAACATGTGCCTGGACTGGGAAGGGGATGCTGCCTGTGCTGCTGGACCTCCTGGTAGCCGTAGCCTTGGTAGGTGAGGGCCTGTGGAAAGCCTTGGAAGGGCAGTGACATCACCTGGGGTGGAGGAGCAGGCCTGGAAGGGGTGGGAGCAGGTTCAGCTTGATCTGGAGGGTTGTGAAGAAGATCTGTGATCCTGTCCTTCACCACCTGGTACTAAGGTTCCGACATGTTCATGAGGGTCTGGTTGACGTAGGTGAGGAAGGGCTTGAGGTTGAAGGATGAGGAGTCGGTGTGTACCAGCTGAGAGAGGAGATCTAAGCTGCTCCTGATGGTGTCTCTTATCTCCAGCAGGACAGTGTGGCTCTGCCCCTCCGGTTTGCCACTCTGCCTTTCTGTGGAGGTGGATGCGCATTGGGCTGTGATGGAAGTGCCGTCTCTTTCTCCCACTGCGTGAGGGGGTCCTCCACATACTCCACCATGGGTAGTAAAGCTGTTGGGGGGGACTCTGTCGTGGCACGCTCCACAGATACCTGCCTGAGGACAGGAGCTGACTCTCGGCCAGAGGAGGATTGGCTCTCAGCAGCTGCCTGAGAGAGAGGGTTGTGAGAGGGGCTGCTCCTCAGTGGCGGATCTCACCCTCCAGGAAGCTGCATTTGGCCATCACATAGGTCTCTCTGTCCATCAGCTTGACCGCGACCTGGCCATATTTCTTGAGGTGCAGCTTCCCGTACCAGGTGTGCATGTGCTTCCACCAGTTGAGGAGCACCTCCAAAGTGTAGCCCAGGCTCTCCGCCTTCTCTCTCCATGCAGCCTGCTTCCTTTTGGTGTCCCTATAGAGCCTTTGTCCCTTCCGCCATAGATACTAGTTCTCTCTCAGCCACTCCAGCACGTCATCCTCATGTTCCTCTTCTATGTTGTATTGCCTCCTCTCCCATTCTCGCGTCTGCCTCTTCCTCCCTTTGGCAGGACCACATGGGCCCTCATCAGAGGGGCTTCCAGGTTGTGGGGGCTGCTCCTCCACACCCCAACCACCACCACCACCACCAGCAGCAGGACCAGGATCAGCAGCAGCAGGGTAAGCACCAGCAGTGACAGCAACACCAGCAGGACCAGTAGGACCAGGAGTACCAGCAGGACCAGGACCAGAACCAGGACCAGGAGCACCAGCAGGACCAGGAGGATGAGGAGCAGTGCCAGCAGAGTAAGCACCAGCAGAAGCACCAGCACCAGGATCAGCGCCAGCAGAGTAAGCACCAGCAGGACCAGCAGGACGAGGAACAGTGCCAGCAGAGTAAGCACCAGCAGAAGCACCACCACCAGAAGCAGCATCAGCAGAGTAAGCACCACCAGAAGCACCACTGCCAGAAGCAGCTTCAGCAGAGTAAGCACCAGCAGAAGCACCACTGCCAGAAGCATCATCATCAGCTCCTCCAGAAGCAGCATCAGCAGAAGCCCCAACCCCAGGAGAGCGAGCCCGGGCTGCAGAAGCCCCAGCAGAAGCAGAGTGAGGGTCAGGGGGTGGGAGGTTGTCCCTGTCCCTCTTGCCAGGGCTGGCAGCAGATGGCTAAGGCTTTCTCTTCTTCCCCATGGTTGTGGGGTTGCTGGCTGGCAGGCTGGCTGGGTGGCTTGCAGGCAGGCTGGCAGGCTGGCTGGCAGGCAGGCTGGAGAGCTGTGTCTGGAAGCAGGTCTTTCCTCTGAATGACTTGCTTGGGAGCTGTTTCCCTTTATATCCGCGGGGCTGATGCAATGCATCCTCCCCGCATGCGCAGTGGACGCTGGGCATCTACTAGGCATCCGCTAGGCATCTGCTAGGCATCCACTAGGCATCCACTAGGCATCCGCTAGGCTTCCGCTGTGCATCCGCTTCATCCGCTCGGCGTCCGCTCTGCATCTGCTCTTTACGTTCCACGTCCGCTTTGCTGCGCTCCCCCAGAAGCCTTACGGATGTGCCATCCGCTCCCATCCGCTTCCATCTGCTAGGCTTCCATGGAGCATCCGCTTTCCATCCACCCTACGTCCTCCCCCCATCCGTTCCTTTCCGTGTTGTCCGCTCTGGTTATGCAAAATTTGCCCCTTTTGAGAGCCGAAAACAACGGATGGAACATTTTTCTCGTCCGCTGCGTCCTTTTTACAAACGTTTTGAATCCATAGGCCAGTGTGACAGGGCCTTTACAAACATCTTATGCACAACCAAACAACCGAAAAATAACTTGCAAAAAGATGAATTCAGAGTGCTACAAACCCTGAAAAATGATAACAGCATAATAATACTCCCAGCAGACAAAGGGAATGCCATAGTAGTAATGGATAGAAAAGACTACGAAACAAAATTGACAGACCTACTCCAAGACTCCACATACAAACCTATAAACACAGACCCAAACACATATCTGGAAAAATTAACGAAGAAGAAAATTATAACCAGCCATATAAGCAAAGAAATCCAACAGACGATCATCCCAAGAGAAAAATCTTCTAGATGCCCCAAATTATACGGCCTCCCAAAAATAAACAAAGAAGGCATACCTCTCAGACCCATAGTCAGCTCCAAAGGAGCACCATTACAAAACCTAGCTAAACACTTAGCAAAACAACTACAGCCCCATGCTGAAACCGCAGCTTCCTATGTACAAAACTCATACCACTTCTTAGAAATGATCAAAGATCTACACGTGGAACAAGATGATCTGCTTGTAAGTTTCGATGTGGTTTCACTATTCACTCAAGTCCCAATAAAAGAAACTCTTGAAATCATCAAAAATAAATACCAACCAGCTAAAGACCTCATGGAACTAACAGAACACTGCCTAACCAACACATATTTCATATACAAAGGACAAAGATACAAGCAAATGTATCCCTATGGGATCACCAATGTCACCCGTCATTGCAAACCTGTTCATGGAAGAATTCGAATCCAGAGCTCTGGCTAATGCCACCCACAAACCCAAACTATGGCTAAGATACATCGATGACACATTTGTGATTTGGCCCCAGAGAAAAGAAAACCTAAACAATTTCCTAACACACCTAAACAGCACACACCCCAAAATCAAGTTCACCATGGAAACAGAAATAAACAAACAACTACCATTCCTAGATATACTAATCTACAAAAGTACAGATGGCACACTGGGACACACCATATACCAGAAGAAAACACACACCAACCGCTACCTCAACGCCCAATCCCATCACCACCCAGCACAGATAAATTCCATGGCTAAAACACTAATTACCAGAACCAAATGCCTGGCAGACAAGACACATATAAAGACTGAACGATGCACCCTGACTAAAGTATTGACAGCCAACACCTTCCACAAAAACAAAATCACCAGCTTGATCCACAAAAACACACCAAGACATAACAGAGACCTAGAAGATCCACAGAGCTATGGAACAGCTGTCCTGCCCTACATAAGAGGTACTACAGACAAAATCAGTGAGATACTACACAGGCATCACATCAAGACTGCCTTCAAAACAGACAAAAAAATAGCAGCCATCCTTAAAAACCCCAAAGACAAAATTGACCTGGAAAACCAAGGCAAAGTTCCCTGTGCATCATGCCCGGCCACATACATTGGACAGACCAACAGAAGAATAAGTACCCGCCTGGATGAACTCAAAAATGCAGTAAAAAAAGCTGTAACACACCTCCTCACTAGTCCAACACATGAAAACCACAGGTCACAACATCAACTTCAATGGCACGAAAACCCTAGTCACTATAGAAAACCCCAGCCACAGAATCATCAGAGAAGCCATACAGATTGAAAAAAGACCTGAAAGCATGAATAGAAGAGATGATTCCACCAGATTGTCAATCATTTGGAAGCCTGCACTCTCAGATAGAAAGATCTCCACACCACAAGCCAGGCAAACACCTGGGCACAAACAGACTCCCTCTGATGCCTCCAGCTCAAACACCCCCCCACCAGGCACCCAGATGAAACCTAGCTTCCTAATAGATAACAGCTGTCTTTTCACATGAAGCCAAGCTGCACTGAAAGCCTCCAATATAGGAACAGAGTGTTGCCAGCCAATCAAAGCCACAAAACAGACAGAAGAAACCAGAAACACCAATCAAACAAACTCCAAGTCCAATAAACACAGACCAAGACTCCCAACCAATCAGGATAGGCTAGCCTCAAATTTAAAACCAACGGCTGTGAGACCCTGACCCACATACAAACTCCATACAGAAGCCTGATGATGGCAGATGAGATTCTGCTGAAACGTTGCTGCAGTTTTATATATATATATTCCTTCGGGTATTATCCCACGTCATTGTAGTTCTGTTAAAGTTGTAGCAACGTTTCAGCAGAATCTCATCTGCCATCCTCAGGCTTCTGTATAGAGTTAGTTCCTGGTTTCAAATTTGAGGCTGGTCCATTCTGATTGGCTGGGAGCCTGGATCTGTGTTCATTGGACTTGGAGTTTGATTGATTGGTGTTTCTGGTTTCTTCTGTCTGTTTTGTGGCTTTGATTGGCTGGCAACACTCTGTTCTTGTGTTGGAGGCTTTCAGTGCAGCTTGGCTCTGTGTGAAGGAATGGCTGCTCTTCATCAGCAAGCTGCTATTCATTAGCAAGCTGGGTTTCACCTGGGTGCCTGGTTGGGGGCTGTTTGGGTTGGAGCTATCAGAGGGAGTCTGTTTTTGCCCAGGTGTTTGCCTGGCTTGTGGCATAGAGATCTTTCTATTTGAGAGTGCAGGCTTCCAAATGATTGACAGTCTGGTGGAATCATCTCTTCTATTCATGCTGTCAGGTCTTTTTTCAATCTCTATGGCTTCTCTGATGATTCTGTGGTTGGGGTTTTCTATAGTGGCTAGTGTTTTAGTGCCATTGAAGTTGATGTTGTGACCTGTGGTTTTCATGTGTTGGAC
>BLBF01017899.1:0-21964 GCA_015471245.1 Laticauda colubrina
TTCCCGATTCCAGTGATACAGTATCTATTACATTCCCTTGGGGGGGGGTATCTTCACAAAACTAGACCTTGCACAGGCGTACCAATAGCTGCCCATTGACCCCAAAATAGTGGAAGCCCAGACAATCGTGATGCACAGGGGGTTATTCAAATGCAACAGACCATAATTTGATGTCAACATCACCCCAGGGGTTTTCCAGAGCTTAATGGAATGCCTATTGCAAGGGATAAAAGGGGTGGTATCATATTTGACGATGTCCTAGTATCAGCCAAGGACAAAAAACAACTACGAGACTGCTTAAGGGAAGTCCTAGGCAAATGCAAGGAGGCGGGACTAAAAGTAAAAAAGGAGAAGTGCCAATTAGCTCCTGGCAAAGTTGAATTCCTAGGATATCTGATAGACAGTAAAGTAATCCACCCCACAAAAAATAAAGTCAAAGAAGCCCCCAGACACAATCAAAGAAGCCCCCAGACGGACAAATAAAACTGATCTGCAAGCTTTTTTAGGACTCATTAACTTTTATAATACATTCCTACCACAGAAAGCAACCATTGCGGAATCACTACACAGGTTGCTTGACAAGAAAGCAACCTGGGCCTGGGGCCGATGGGAAGAAATGGTGTTCCAGGAAATAAAAAACTTGATCACATCAGACCTCATACTAATACAATACAGCAAAACACTTCCAGTAACAGTAACCTGCGATGCATCCCCTTTCGGCATTGGCACTACATTCAGCCACGTATTTCCAGATGGAAAAGAAGCACCCATAGCATTCTATTCAAAGACTCTGTCAAAGCCATAGTGGAACTACAGCCAACTAAAGGCCCTGTCATACTGGCCGACGGATGCAAAATGTTTGTAAAAAGGACACAGCGGATGAGAAAAATGTTCCATCCATTGTTATCCGCTCTCAAAAGGAAAAATTTACATAGCCAGAGAGGACAACATGGAAAGGAACGGACAGGGGGAGGACGTAGGGCGGATGGAAAGCGGGTGCTCCACGGAAGCCTAGCAGATGAAAGCGGATGAGAGCAGATGGCACATCCGCAAGGCTTCCAGGGGAACACAGCAAAGTGGACGCGGAATGGAAAGAGCAGATGCAGAGTGGACGCCGAGCGGATGAAGCGGATGCATAGCAGATGCCGAGCAGATGAAGTGGATGCAGAGCGGAAGACTAGCAGATGCCTAGCAGAAGCCTAGCGGATGCCTAGCGGATTCCTAGCGTTCACTGCGCATGCGGGGAGGATGCATTGCGTCAGCCCCGCGGATATAAAGGGAAGCAGCTCCCAAGCAGGTCACCATTCAGAGGAAAGACCTGCTTCCAGACATAGCTCTCCAGCTGGCCAACCAGCCACCCAGCCCGCCAGCCACCCAGCCAGCCAGCCAGCAACCCAGCAACCAGAAATGGAAGCCAGCCAGCCAGCCCGCCAGCCAGCCAGCCAGCAACCAGAAACGGAAGCCTCTGCTATCTGTTGCCAGCCCTGGCAAGAGGGACAGGGCCACCCTCCCACCCCCTGGCCCTGACTCTGCTTCTGCTGGGGCTTCTGCTGCCCGGGCTCGATCTTCTGGAGCTGGGGCTTCTGCTGATGCTGCTTCTGGAGGTGGTGCTTCTGCTGAAGCTGCTTCTGGTGGTGGTGCTTCTGCTGGTGCTTACTCTGCTGGCACTGCTCCTGGTGCTGGTACTTCTGCTGGTACTTACTCTGCTGGTGCTGCTCCTGGTTCTGGGGCTTCTGCTGGTTCTTACTCTGCTGGTGCTGCTCCTCGTCCTGCTGGTCCTGCTGGTGCTGCTGGTTCTGCTGGTCCTGCTTTTGCTGCTACTGTTGTTGCTGCTGCTGCTGCTGCTGCTGCTGCTGGTGTGGAGGAACAGCCCCTACAACCTCGAAGCCCCTCTTATGACGGCCCATATGGCCCTGCCAAAGCGAGGAAGAGGCAGACACGTGAACGGAAGAGGAGGCAATACAACATAGAAGAGGAACATGAGGAGGAGGTGCTGGAGTGGCTGAGGGAGAACAAGTATCTATGGCGGAAGGGACATAGGCTCTATTGTGACACCAAAAGGAAGCAGGCTACTTGGAGAGAGAAGGCGGAGAGCCTGGGCTACACTTCGGAGGTGCTCCTCAGCTGCTGGAAGCACATGCACACCTGGTACGAGAAGCTGCACTTGGCCATCACGTAGGTCTCTCTGTCCATCAGCTTGACCGCAGCCTGGCCAGATTTCTTGAGGTGCAGCTTCTTGGAGGGTGAGATCAGGGAGACCATCAGGAGCAGCATAGATCTCCTCTCTCAGCTGGTACACACCGACGCCCCATCCTCCAACCACAAGCCCTTCCTCACCTATGTCAACCAGACCCTCATGAACATGTCGGAACCCCAGTACCAGGTGGTGAAGGACAGGATCACAGATCTTCTTCACAATCCTCTAGTCCAAGATAAACCTGCTCCCACCCAGTCCAGGCCTGCTCCTCCACCCCAGGTGATGTCACTGCCCTTCCAAGGCTTTCCACAGGCTACCAGGAAAGGCTACCAAGGCTACGGCTACCAGGAGGTCCAGCAGCACATGCAGTCCTTCCCAGTCCAGGCACAGGTACATCGGACGCCACTGGTGCCACTGATTCCACCGATGCCACCCACGCCACCGATGCCACCCACGCCACCGATGCCACCCACGCCACAGATGCCACCGATGCCAGTCCTCACCTAGCTGCAGACCAGAAAGCCCCACTACACTGCTCCTTCCTCCACCCCACAGCCAAGCCCGGCCTCAGTACATCTGTCATCAGTATTGGGGCTGACACCCCATGTCATGGAGGAAGGGGCTCTCAACATCACAGTGCTGAGCCAGCTGTCTGAGAGCTTCCTCAACACACCATCCCCTGTTGTCCTCTTGGGGCCAGGCACCCCAGTGGTGCTTCAGACCAGCACTCCAGCAACAGCCACCTCCACAGCACCTGGACCCTTCACCCTTGAGACTGGGCATGCCTCCGAGTGACCAAGAAGAGTGCCAGAAATTGGCTTGACCTGTTGACTTTATTTTTGCTTTGGACACTTGACTTGGGTCATTTTTCTTTTACAGCTTGTTATTAATAAAGATTATCTTTGCTTCACACACTTGCTTCATTTATTTTTGTTAATAAAGTCTTGGTGGAAACTTTTAGAAATGGTTTAAGCCTTTGAATGCTTGTGGGATGGGTCAGGATAGCAGTGGGATGGGCAGGGATACCTGTGGGATGTGTAATAGCTGTGGGATGGGCAGGGATACCTTTGGGGTGGGCAGGGATACCTTTGGGATGGGTAATAGCTGTGGGATAGATAAACCTCCAGTGCAAGCATAGTGGGACTGTATGGTCCACCCTCCCAGGTGCCACACCTATGGCCCTTTATTATCAATGATAATGTAATCAATCATCCACACATGTCAACATAAACACAACTCTTTATTAAATGCCCTGTTCATTGTAGGCCCACCCAACATACATGGCCCATGAAGCTCTGTTGGGGCCTTGCACATCCTTTGTGTCTATCAGGTTTCGCCCTTGCCTCCATTCCCCAGGCTCCATGTCCCCATTGCCTTGTTGGAGGTCCACGAGCCTGTTCTGCAACACTGGGTAATGGGTGCGCATGAGATTGTGCAGGATGCAGCAAGCTTCCACGATCCTCCTCACGGTCTGTGGGTGATGCTGCATGGTGATGAGAAGTACCTGGAACCTGTTTGCCAGGATGCCAAAGGCGTTCTCCACCACCCGCCTTGCCCCGGACAGCCTGTAGTTGAAGATCCTCTCTTCACGGGTGAGGAGTCTGGAAGTGTAGGGCTTCATGAGGTAGGTTCTGAGGGAGAAGGCGTCATCCCCCACGATGAAGTAGGGCACATCTTGCGTGTCGTTGGGCAGGGGGTCTGGATCTTGGAAGCCCATGATAAGGTTACATTCCAGCTCCTCCTTGAGGTGACTGGTGTTGTATTCCTGGTCATCTGAAGATGAGCCGTTTCCTGAAGCATCGATGTACATGAACTTGTAGTCAGCATCGACCATGGCAAAGAGGATGATGCTGAAGAAGCCCTTGTAGTTGAGATAAGTGGACCCCGACTTGGCTGGAGCTTTGCAGGCCACGTGCTTGCCATCTATGGCTCCAACGGTGTGGGGGAAGTTCCATCTCTGATACCACTGCTCTGCAACTTTCTTCCAGTCTTCTTCAGTGGAGGGGCACTGGAGAAGCTCCTCCAGGTATTCTTCGATGATGGCCTGCATCACTTCTCTGACCACAATGCTGATGGTGTTGTGTGGCACCCTCCAGCTGTACTGCATGCTTTTGTAGGTGGTCCCTGAGGCCAGGTGGCACAGAGTGAGTGCCACCTTGAGCCCAGGTTCCAGGCTGGGCCGGAAGTTGGTGTTTGCCTTGGTCAACCTGGGTCTCAGCCACTCCACAACTTCGTCAACATGGCTGGAGGCATCCTCATGAAGTTCTGGAATGCACGAGGGTCTTCGTTCCTGAGCTCCACCATCAGCTTGTTGTACAGTCCGTACTCTGCTCTTCTCCCGATCCATCTTCAGACCCAGATACTTCTTGGACGCCTCTTTTCTTCCCGTAGAACAATTGAAAGAGCCTGTAGATGGCTTTGCACTGTTGCAAAACGATGGTGGCTACCAAAAGGACTGTGTTACGATCCATGGTGGACATCAATGATTTCTGTGGAAGAGCAAGTGCCAGATGAAAGCTGAAGAGGTCTGCACAGCAGGCCTGCTGGACTGAAAGTGAGATCCAGGTGAGTTGCTCCCCCTTTTTATCGGCAATGCAGGTTTTCCACTATGTGTCCTTTTGCATCCTCTAGGCATCCTCTAGACATCCTTAATATCCGAGATAGGTCCCCTCTGCAAACTTTTTTTCCATTTTAAATGCTTTCTTTGTGAGCTGCATCCACTTTCATCCTTTCTCCATCCATGCTACTAACGCTGCGCGTCCATTCCTCGTCTGTTTCGCTTCCTCCCTGTGTCCATTTTCCGCTGGAGCGGATTTGAGTTGCGCGGATGTGCAGCGGATGCTTAGCGGATATAGCGGATGCCTAACAGATGACAATGGATGTCGAACAGATGTTCCCCATATGCGTTGCAGATGCAGAACGGATGCGTTGGATACATTTTCCGCTCAGAAAGTTTTGAGCAGCTCAAAACTTTTTGAGCAGATGGAACCTCAGTTGATGGATGCTGGACAGATAGAGAGGATGAAAAATGGACACAGTGAGTACAGAACGGATGAATCGCGTTAACCAACAGATGGCAAGTGTTTCTCTCCATTTTACATCCTCTTTCCATCCGTTGGTGCAGTGTGACATGGGCTTAAACAAAGAGGCATTGGCTGCTGTCACCGGGATAAAACACTTCCACGAATATATCTTTTGGAGAATTTTCACACTAGTCACAGACCACAAGCCACTCCTAGGTATCATCGCAGGAAACAAAGCTGCACCTAATATACTGTCACCATGAATGACACTGTGGTCAGAATTCTTGGCTGCCTACAACTGCAATTTAACCTACCGACCTGGAAAGACATAAATCATGCTGACACACTTAGCCGTTGCCCTCTACATGACATAGAAGATGATCCAGCACCAACCACATCAACCCTTCAAATAGAGACATTAGAAAATCTACACATAATGGCAGCAGACATCGCTAGGGAAACAGCTAGAGACAAAACCCTGTTGCGGATTTTAAACAGAGTAGGAAAAGGATGGCCAAAAACTGAGAGCGATGATACTGCCAAACCATTCTGGAATAGACAAACAGAACTCTCAATGCTGAAGAGGTGCATACTATGCGGGTACTGGGTGGTCATACCAGGCATTTTAAGGAAATGCATACTAGAATTGTTACATGAGGGACACCCGGGTATTGTAAAAATGAAATCCCTGGCAAGGAGTTATGTATGGTGGCCAGGGATGGATAAGGAAATTGGGGACTGGGTGGCAACATGTAAACACTGCCAGGAATCTAGGCCAACTCCTCCCACAGCACCAAAACATGAATGGGAAACACCAGGGGACCATGGTCAAGACTACACATTGATTTTGCAGGACACACATTTTTAATAGTTGTGGATACTTATTCCAAATGGCTAGAGGTAAGCATCATGCACTCCACCACAACAGAAGCCATCATTAGACAGCTCAGGAAGCTTTTTGCAACACACGGATTGCCGGAATTAATTGTATCTGACAATGGGTCACAACACACGGCAACAACATTCGAGGGTTTCTAGCACAAAATGGGATAAGGCATGCACTGACAGTGCTGGGACACCGAGCCACGAACGGATGGGTGAAATGCATGGTACATTACACAAAGGAAACATTACAAAAGCTGGGGCCTGGGGACACACAAGAAAAGATAGAAAAGCTACTAAACATTCAGCACATGACACCCAGTACCACAACAAATAAAAGTCCAGCAGAGTTACTAATGGGTAGGAAACTAAGATCACACCTAGACAGACTACACCCCACATATAGACCAGAAAAACCAGCAGACTCCTCCAGTAATTGCTGCACATTTCAAACAGGGGACCCAATATACACAAAAAATCTCACAGGGGAACCATTGTGGATACCAGCAAAAGTGACCAGACAACCAGACCCTGTTCATACAGAGTAGACACCAAGGACGGGAGGAGCTGGAGGAGGCACACAGACCAGCTCAGATCTAGAGCCATGAAGGGAGACCCAAGCAAACCCAGGGAAGAAAGTGAGACCCCTCAAAAATGACCATAAGGGAAGAAGGAGACCCCTCAAGCAAACAAAACACAACCAGAGAAGAAGGGGAGACCCCTGAAACAGCAAAACACAAGTAGAAAGGGAGGGGGAGATCCTCCATGAACAAGAGAAATAACAGAACAAACCCTGACAACTATGCAACAACCACTACTAACACTAGCCCCGGTTGGGAAATGCAAACACGTACCTGAGAAAAGGGAAGAAGGCAGGTTGGGGAGACAGGAACAGGAACAGAAGGATAGCGGAAAGCAGTCCCTGGCAGGAGCAGCTGGGCCAGCTCAACCAGCCAGGAAATTCCTGGCAGGAGCGACATGGCCAACTCAACCTTCCAGGAGGTTCCAAGAAGACGGATGGGAGGAACAACGGATCCGTCCGAACAGTCCAGAGACCAACCCACGACTGAGTTGTGCAGGTCCAGTAGAACCCATAAAAGCTACAGCTACCAACATGATTACGTACGGTAGACAAGGCTCAGATTGGTTGGACTGGACCAGGTGGGAAGGGGTGTTATGTATTAACATACTTACCTGCAATTTGTCGGTCCATGGCAGTGGGAAATTTGAAGAGCTGTCACTGGCCACAGCCGCGAGCAGTCCAACTATAAAAAGGGCTGTTGCGGTTTCTTCGGGGCTCAATTCTAGAAGCAAGTAAAAACAATTGACGATCATGCTGGTGTCTTGAGTCTCATTCCCGCGATCTAACAACTAGCAAGTTCACTCATTAACAGGAAGTGAAATATAAGAAGTAGCACAGAAATTTTTGGTATTTTGAAATAAGTCCAAGTGACCATTGCTTTTCAAACTGCATTGAATCCTGGTGAGATTCAAGGTGCTAGTTGTTGCTTCCATTGACCTTTATGACACAGAAGTAAGTTTTCTGTATGACCATCTATCTCTTATTTTCTCCATCCTACCAGATCAGATTGAATGGGCATGCTACAGGGCTCTTATATGAAACCATATAATCTGATGGGACTCAAGAAGTATGTCTTCTTGGCTTCAGTGCCCACCCAATAAAATATTGTTTTCACAGATGTCCTTGGGCTGGAATGATGCCAAAGATAGTTCCTATAAAGGGAGAACAGTTGTGATGGATTACATAAAAGCCACAGTTTCCAGGGAAGGGGGAACTCCAGGAGGATATTCCAGAAAGAAGGTGAATGGGTGGAGGAGAGACATAAAGCAGGATGTCAGAATAAGACACTGAAGAAGAGAGTAAAGATAGCAACTTCTTAGAATTTCCCAGGGTATGTCTGATAGGTATGTAGCAAGGGTTTAGCCAGGCAACATTCTGTCTATTGTGTGTGAGCAAATAAAGAACAGAATCCTGGCTAAATTTATTATGTATTCATTGGCATTTTTGGGTCATATTCAGTATTTTTTACTGGGTATATAGTTGTTATATTTATTTTAGTAGTGATAGTGTTTTAAATTGTTAACTGCCCAAGATTATATTCTGAGATTTGCAGTTACATAAGTCCTTTACAGAAAATAAATACATAAATTTAGCTAATGAATTAGCTCCAAAGTTAGTATTCTGCAGTGTTTTTCCAGTGTTTTGAGGCAGAATAGTTATGTACTTTCACCTGTTCAATATTTCTGTGCGTTCCACTTTGAATAGCTTTTATATGTAAATTATATACCTGTGAGCCTCTCCATGTAATTTGAAAGTGTCAACCCTACGAGATATACCAGATGAAGAAACTGACTCCACAGGAAGACCAGAACTATATTTTACTACAACGACTATGGTAACAGAATCTTGCAAGTCTGACTGTTTTCCTTTCCTTCTATTTCTTTTGTACCCCAGCAAATCAGGCAGAGGGAGAACAATCTGAGTCTTTTTCTAATGCTTGGTCTGCCTCCCTGGGCCTAATGTATGCTTTTACCTATTGTTGCCCTAATAGCTTCTGGATGTCTTATCCAAGGTCATCTCTGTGGCTCACTACACAAAGCCTAAAAGAGAGAGAGAGAGAGAGATTAATAATTGCACTGAAGGACCACAATAGTAGTGTACAAAAAATGGCAATGACTCCACCAAGTGAGAATAAATTTGTCCTTTTCTTGGCAACAATTCAGAAATAATTTGCGGTTGTCTTCTAGTATGTACGCACGCATCAATAAGCACTCATTCACACATTTCCAGGGTTAACACATACCCCAAGGATTGCCTGGTGGTCTCCCAACCAGTTTTAATCAAGACTCTGAATAATTGTTTCAGGATCAACCAATTTAATTAAAAATTGACAAGCTGTCATGCTCATTTTTATCTGAATAAATATACATTGGATATAACAATACTGAATACAATTCTGAGCCATAGCATCACGCAGCCTTTCAGTTACATACATAGTTTGGATGATGCTTCAGGGCATATGCATCCTGGGTTCTGCTAATGGAAAAATGGAACATATCTTCATGTAATGGCACTTCTTCAAAACTGTCCTCTCACAGATGAAAGCTTTGAAATCATACCACACGCATTCACACAAATGCATAGTTAAGTTACCAATGTGAAGACATTCCTTTTAAAAAGAGCTTCTGAAATTACCTGCATAAAGATGTCCAAGGATTTAGGAAATGGCAAGTTGGGCTGCATATTGTTATTCTTTCACTCCCTGTCGGCAGATTTCTAGAATGGTTTCAGGCATTATAAATTCATATGTGATGGAACCCAGTCTTCTGAGCAAGCAGAAATGAAAGTTCAGGTGATCTGTGTTTCTCTAAATCCAAAATGGTCTTTTCAGGGATTTCCTGGAATATATTCCTATATTGACTATCAAGATGCAAAATTGATTTCCAGATGATTCAAATAAGGCTAATGTTGTGCCATTATTTTATGAGGGATGACTGGAATGACTTGGGCCACTAGATTAGGTGGTTTGACTTTGATCCTATATCAAATCATAGGCAAAGAAAATATAAGGTGCAATCATTGAAGAATTAAAGGATAATTAATCTGAAGCATCAGCCCTTAATGGAAAATAGATCTTGTCAAACAAATCTGATATCATTTCTGATGAGAATATGCTGCTCTTCTTTCCTTTACACTATGAGATCTACATTCCTTTGTTGATTTATTTGACTAGACAAACTGAGTAGGTGAAATAAATATTATCCAAAGTGCTAAAGATGAGTTGGACTAAAGAAATATTTCTGGCTGTATTTTCAAAGGCTAACCCTTAAATAATATAGTTTTGTTTACAGGTTTTAGTTGAAATTGAGGAACAAACAGTATGCAGTTATTGCAAATAGAAATGAGGTATCTACAATACATGGCACTTAAACTGAAGTAATGCATTATTAGAAATATATAATATGAAAGACAAATCTGAATTTACATATATAGTAATTCAAGAAGTGCAAAAGGCTTTGGTGGGTAGGGAATAAATTGTCATTGTTATTGGCAGTCTGGAGAATGATCTGAATGTACATATGCAGTCAAAGGTGTTTTGCATGAAAGCTGGGCCTTGTCATGCTTGATTGTGATTCCTTAATCTTCCAGTTTTATCTTCCATCAAGTATTAACCACTAAGATATTTAATAGTAATCATAGTTCTCTATGGAGCATATTGTTTGAAAGATGGAGCAAAATTTGAAAGATGAGTTCATTTCTATGATTTAAATAAAATGAAATAGCTACAGCAATGATCATTTCTAGAATAATATATGGCTAAGAAGGAGGAACATTGAAAAAAGAGCAAAAGGTAGTCACAGTGAGCTTATGGATCTGGAGACAGTTACTAAGAATATTATGTACCGTATATACTCGCATACAAGCCAACTTTAGAACGCTTTTTTTTTTTTTCAAATTTGGGGGTTGGCTTATACGCGCATAAATCTGATTTCTGACACAAACAACATGACGATATGACACCACTTCTCAGATTACGCAATATCGATATTACCATATAGTGATATATACATACAGCACATTTCTTTTTACTCTGGGTACCTCCGTTTTGCTTTTTCTCCCACTGGATATAACATGCTCTGATTGGTTAGTTATTCACGTGACCGCTGTAGTGTTTGCGATCGTCACATGCAACTTTGTGTCCAGTTTCTCTGCATTTAGTAAAGTTCCGCAGTAAAATTCATTAAAATATAGCCATGTCTGATGTTAAAAGAAAAATAATGTCTTATGTTGCTTCTTTTAAACTAAAAGTAGTGAAGGCTGCAGAGGAAACAAGCAACCTTGAAGCAGCAAGAACCTTTGGAGTGGATGAGAGCAATATTAGAAGATGGAGAAAGGATAGTACATTGGATTGCACCCCCAGTTCAAAACATACAAAAAGAGGGCCCAAAGCTGGGCAATTCTCTGAAATGGAAAAGGACATTCTTGAGTGGTTTGAGGCTCAAAGGCAGAATGGCTACAGTGTGTCTAGATTGGCTGTGCGCTTACAAGCATTGCAGATGGCCAAATCTGGAAAATACCAAGGTACCTTAACCTTCATTGCTTCCCTGGGCTGGTGTACAAGGTTTTTGAAGAAAAATGGGATATCACTAAGACAAAGAACAAAAATAGCCCAAAAGCTACCATCAGAATTTGAGGAAAATGTGATGAACTTCCAACGTTTCGTGATAAATAAACGAAAGACTGGTGATTTTCCTCTCAGCAGGATTGGCAATACGGACGAGACTCCTATGTGCTTTGACATGCCAAGCACTAAAACATTGAACCAAAAGGGTGAAAAAACAGTTCTTATTAAGACAACAGGGCACCAAAAAACCCATTTTACAGTGGTGCTGAGTTGCACTGCAGATGGGGTGAAGCTACCCCCGATGGTAATCTTCAAACGAAAAACCCCTCCAAAAGACAAATTTCCCAGTGGTGTGCTCATCCATCAGCATCCCAAAGGATGGATGGATGAAGAAGGTGTAATCAAATGGATAAATCAAGTGTGGGTGCGCAGAAATGGAGGTCTTCTCAAGAAACACTCCATGCTAGTCTGGGACCAATTCAGAGCTCACCTAACCGAAAAGGTAAAAAGGAGTCTAAAGGAGTCAAACACCGTTCAGGCAGTCATACCAGGAGGGTTGACTGGAATGCTACAATCCCTAGATGTCAGCCTGAACAGACCCTTCAAGACACACATGCGAAACCTGTGGACACAGTGGATGGCTGTGGAGGAGGACGCCCTCCTTTGCCCACAGATGTGTCTTGGGTGAAGACTGCATAGGATATGATTTTACAAGAAATGGTACAGAAATCCTTTTTAAAATGTTGCATCAGCAACAAATTAGATGGCACTGAAGATGATGTTGTATGGCAGGAGGATAGCAAGGAAACTGATAATGAAGACAGTGATGAAGTGGCAGAAAATGAAAATGAAGATCAAGATGAAGAAATGTGGGATGAAGATAATGTCAAATATACATTGGAGGACTGGAAACATCTCTTTGGGGAATCTGAGGACGAGGGTGATGGTGAGGATGAATTTGAAAGATTCTGAGACACAGTTTAATTTGTGAAAATAAATAAAAGTAAAACACAATAATAATGGCTTTTATTCTCATTTATGCTCTTCTGCAAGCTTTTGCTATGATAAGTGCATATATTACAATTATATAACATCAGATTCTTTACATACCGGATAATTAACTTAATATTGTTTCCTGCACAAATGCTTTGATAATGAACCTTCATCAGTGCATTGCATATTGATACTCTTTAGTTATTAGCCCAAACAACACACCATGGTATTTGGGGATCGGCTTATATGTGAGTTTTTGCAAAATTCCTCATTTTGGGGCAGTTTTTTAAGGGTCGGCTTATATGCGAGATCAGCTTATATGCGAGTATATATGGTACTGTAAAAAGAACCAATCTATCAATCCTAGATTGGCTGCTGAATAAAGGCAATGATCAACAAGTAGAAGCTACTTTGAGCATGTGATGCAAGCAGAGGATAGACTAGAAAAAATGACATTAAGAAAAATGCAAGCTTGGAATAAAAATGAGTAAGATGAATGGATAAGATTGGATAAGAATGGATAAGATAAGGTTCAGTTACAGAACAGACCCTGGAAAACCTTAAGGGTTTTTGCCAGAGACAAATCAAGGGGGTAAGCATTTGTTCTTGTAGTCACCAAAAATCAAGAAAGAATAATGGCTTGGGGTTAGATTCTTTTTTTTAAAAATTGGAAATATACACAATCCATTTTGTAGCCAGATTCTCACAAAGAGTTTGCTCTTCCTTACATACATTTATGCTCAAAGTAAATATGTGACTTCAGCTTCTTCAGACATTCAGCTGAATGTATGGTGGACTCCAAACTGGGCAGAACATAGGAGTTATATATGCTGCTTTGTTCCATTCTTTTCTCAATTTCCCCATGTTCTCAGTAGGGAGGGATCTAAAAAAAAATACAGTTCTGCTGTGTGATTCATGATCTTTACAAAGTGTGCTTGGACCACACGAACACTAAGTTCTTAGCCAGTATGAGCATCTGAAAGTTCATCTGATATTCAAAAATCCAATCTGAACACAGGTCTTTCTATGTTACAATCCACTATGATTGTAATAATTGTAAGGTCCTGACTGGATGAAGAAGAATATTTTTTTTTCCAGTAAAAAAATCGGTGAGAACATTTAACAAATACTTTATGATTCTGAAAACAGCTCCTTCATAGTACACACACAAATTGGTTTTCTTTCCTAAACCTAAAACAATTAACAATCCAATGGGTCACTACCATTTAGACAAAGTGTGTTTACATTCTATGAGTCAATATATGGACTAACACATGAGATCTGCAATCAATGATTGTCCTAGACAATCATTTAAAAGAAAATATATCACACTATCACTTCAGAATCATACTGTGATCATCAGAAAGAAATGCAGGCACTGTCTTACTAGCTCGACTTGTTACTGGATTATTCATATGCTGACATGATGCTGGAAACAATCTCTCAGCAGGAGCCTTCATGTTTACTCCCAGCTACTTCCTAGCTGCTCTATAAGGGAATTTATCTAGAACTGAAAGAGTCATGCTTATCCTGTCTTATTCTGAAACTTGAGGAATAAAGGATAGAAATAAGAAAAAAGATAATGTAGTGCATGTGTAGGGGAGTCATTCATACAAAACCAATCAGATAATCATCTCCAAAAAGCCTGTAGGCTGATAATTAATGTATTTCAAATGTTACAATTTACCTACTCCTATTCCTTTAGTAAACAGTTAAATGGCGATTCCCCCCTCCCCATGATTAATGAAAGCTAGCTAGAGTTACTCCTCATATCCCACATTTCTGAATACAACATGTGAAAACTGGTTCATATGTTGAGTTTCCTTAAGCCCATGTCACACTGAACCAACGGATGCAAAGAGGATGTAAAATGGACAAAAAAGCTTGCCATCCGTTCGAAAACGCGATGTACTCACTGCCTCCATTTGGCTTCCTCTCTATCCGTCCAGCATCCGTTTATGGACATTTCATCCGCTCCAAAAGTTTTGGGATGCCTAAAACTTTTGCGTGGAAAATGTATCCATTTCGTCCATTCTGCATCCGCTACGCATCCACTACGCATCTGTTACGCATCCGTTACGCATCCGTTACACATCCGCTATATCCGGTTGGCGTCCGCTGCTCATCCACGCAACTCGCATCCGCCCAGACACAGGGAGGAAGTGGAACAGATGTGGAACAGATGCAGAATGGATGCAGAACAGATGCAGCAAGGAAACAAAGTGTTTAAAGCAGAAAAAACGTTCGCAGAGGGGATCTATCTCGGATATTAAGGATGTCTACAGGATGCCTAGAGGATGCCTAGAGGATGCAAAGGGACACCCATACTGCCTATAAAAAGGGGGAGCAACTCGTCTGCATCTCACTTTCAGACGAGCAGCCCACCTGTGCAGACCTCTGCAGCCTTCATCTGACTCTTCATCTTCCACAGCATCCAGTCAGGTCCACCGTGGATCGTACCAGAGTCCTTTTGGCAGCCACCATCCTTCTGCAACAGTACGAAGCCATCTACAGGCTCTGTGAACTCTACTATGGGAAGAAAAAGAGGCGGCCAAGAAGCGTCTGGGTCCGAAAATGGATCGGGAGAAGAGCAGAGTACGGACTGTACAACAAGCTGATGGTGGAGCTCAGGAACGAAGACACTCGGGCATTCCAGAACTTCATGAGGATGCCTCCAGCCATGTTTGATGAAGTTGTGCAGCGCCTGACACCCAGGTTGACCAAGGCAAACACCAACCTCCGGCCCAGCCTGGAACCTGGGCTCAAGATGGCACTCACTCTACGCCACCTGGCCTCAGGGACCACCTACAAAAGCATGCAGTACGGCTGGAGGGTGCCACACAACACCATCAGCATTGTGGTCAGAGAAGTGGTGCAGGCCATCATCCAAGAATACCTGCAGGAGCTCCTAAAGTGCCCCTCCACTGAAGAAGGATGGAAGAAAGTTGCAGAGCAGTGGTATCAGAGGTGGAACTTCCCACACACCATTGGAGCCATCGATGGCAAGCACGTGGCCTGCAAAGCACCAGCCAAGTTGGGGTCCACTTATTTCAACTACAAGAGCTTCTTCAGCATCATCCTCTTCGCCATGGTCGATGCTGACTACAAGTTCATGTACATCGATGTTTCAGGCTACGGCTCATCTTCAGATGCCCAGGTATACAACGCCAGTGATCTCAAGGAGGGGTTGGAAGGCAACCTCATCGTGGGCTTCCCAGATCCAGACCCCGTGCCCAACGACATGCAAGATGTGCCCTACTTCATGGTGGGGGATGACACCTTCTCCCTCAGAACCTACCTCATGAAGCCTTACACTTCCAGACTCCTGACCCGTGAAGAGAGGATCTTCAACTACAGGCTGTCCAGGGCAAGGCGGGTGGTGGAGAACGCCTTTGGCATCCTGGCCAACAGGTTCCAGGTACTTGTCACCGCCATGCAGCATCGCCCAGAGACCATCAGGAGGATCGTGGAAGCTTGCTGCATCCTGCACAATCTCATGCGCACCCGCTACCCAGTCTTGCAGAACAGGCTCGTGGACCTCCAACAAGGCAATGGGGACATGGAGCCTGGGGAATGGAGGCAAGGGCGAAACCTGATCGACACTCAGGATGTGCAAGGCCACAACAGAGCCTCACAGGAAGGGAAGAAGCAGCGCAACCTCCTGAGACAATGGTGCAATTTCCCAGCTGGAGCAGTGGAGTGGCAAGACAGGATGGTAGATGCTTAATGGATGCTTCCTTCAGCCTGTCTCATCACACGGATGAGATTGGGCCATGTATGTTGGGTGGGCCTACAATAAATAGGGCATTTAATAAAGAGTTGTGTTTATGTTGACATGTGTGGATGACTGATTACATTATTATTGATAATAAAGGGCCATAGGTGTGGCACCTGGGAGGGTGGACAATACAGTCCCACTATGCTTGCACTGGAGGTTTATCTATCCCACAGCTATTAGCCATCCCAAAGGTATCCCTGCTCATTCCACAGGTATCCCTGCCCACCCCACTGCTATCTTAACCCATCCCACAAGCATGCAAAGGCTTAAGCCAATTCTAAAAGTTTCCACCAAGACTTTATTAAAAAAAAGAAATGAAGCAAGTGTGTGAATCAAAGATAAACTTTATTGAACAACAAGCTGTAAAAAAAAAAAAATGACCCAAGTCTACCCGGTCTCTGGCACTCTTCTTGGTCACTCGGAGGTGTGCCCAGTCTCAGGGGTGAAGGGTCCAGATGCTGTGGTAGTGGGTGGTGCCTGGCCTCGAGAGGACAACAGGGGACAGTTTGTTGAGAAAGGTCTCGGACAGTTGGCTCAGCCCCGTGATGCTGAGAGGTCCTTCCTCCATGCCATGGGGTGTCAGCCCCAGTACTGATGACAGATGTACTGAGGCCGGGCTTGGCTGTGGGGTGGAGGAAGGAGTAGTGTAGTGTGGCTGTCTTCTCTGCAGCTGGGTGAGGACTGTTGTGGGTGGCATCGCTGTCGTCTGTGGCATCATTGGCGTGGGTGGCATCTCTGTCGTCGGTGGCATCATTGGCGTGGGTGGCATTGGTGGCATCAGTGAAACAGGTGGCAACGGTGTTGCCTGATGACTCTGTGCCTGGACTGGGGAGGGCTGCTGCCTGTGCTGCTGAACCTCCTGGTAGCCGTAGCCCTGGTAGGTGAGGGCCTGTGGGAAGCCTTGGAATGGGAGGGACATCACCTGGGGTGGAGGAGCAGACCTGGACTGGGTGGGAGCAGGTTCCTCTGGGTCTGGAGGGTTGTGAAGCAGCTTGGTGATCCAGTCCTTCACCTGCTGGTACTGTGAATCCACCATTTCCTTGAGGGTCTGGTTGACATAGGTGAGGAAGGGCTTGCGGTTGGAGGATGAGGAGTCGGTGTGGACCAGCTGAGAGAGGAGATCTATGCTGGTGCGGATGGTGTCCCTGATCTCCAGCAGGACATTGTGGCTCTGCCCCTCCAGCTGTCCGGCTCTCTGCCTTTCTGCGGAGGAGGAGCTGGGGGGGGGGTGGATGCGGCTAGGAGTGTGGTGGACTCGATGTCTCCTTTCTCCCACCGCACCAGGGAGTCCTCTACGCACTCCACCACGCTTACCACACCTGTCATCGGGGTTCTCCGCCGTGGCACGCTCCACAGAAACCTGCCTGGAGACAGGGACTGACTCTCGGCCGGAAGAGGACTGGGTGGCAGTAGGCTGCCGGAGAGAGAGGGTCGTGAGAGGGGCTGCTGGTGCTCCTCGGTGGTGGACCTCACCCTCCAGGAAGCTGTACCTGGCCATGACATAGGTCTCTCTGTCTGTCAGCTTCACAGTGGCCTGGCCAGATTTCTTCAGGTGCAGCTTGCCGTACCAGGTGTGCATGTGCTTCCACCAGCCGAGGAGCACCTCCGAAGTGTAACCCATACTCTCCCCCTCTTTCTCCAAGCAGCCTGCTTCTGCTTGGTGTCCCTGTACAGCCGGTGTCCCTTCCGCCACAGATAGTTGTTCTCTCTTAGCCACTCCAGCACCTCATCCTCGTGCGCCTCCTCAATGGAGTATTGCCTCCTCTCCCGTTGTCGCATACGCCTCTTCCTCCCTTTGGCAGGACCAGATGGGCCCTCATCAGAGGGGCTCCCAGGTAGTAGGGGCTGCTCCTCCACACCACCACCACCAGCAGCAGCACCAGCAGAATCATCATCATCATCATCATCATCATCATCCTCACCAGCAGGATCATAATCAGCATCAGCATCCTCACCAGCAGGATCATCATCATCATCATCAGCAGCAGCAGCAGCAGCAGCAGCAGGAACAGCAGGACCAGGATCAGCAGCAGTAGAGTAAGCATCAGCAGGGCCAGCAAGTCCAGGACCAGGAGCAGGACCAGGAACACGAGCAGGACAAGCAAGACCAGGAGCACGAGCAGGACGAGCAAGTCCCAGAGCACGAGTAGGACGAGCAAGTCCCGGAGCACGAGCAGGTCGAGCAGGACCAGGAGCAGCTTCAACACAGTAAGCACCACCGCCAGGATCAGCTTCAGCAGAAGCCCCAGCAGAAGCAGAGTCAGGGGCAGGGGGCGGGAGGTTGGCCCTGTCCCTCTTGCCAGGGATGGCGGCAGGTTGCTGAGGCTTTCACTTCCTCCCCATGGTTGTGGGGTTGCTGGCTGGCAGGGAGGCTGGCAGGCACCAAGGCTGGCAGGAAGCCTGGCAGGAAGCCTGGCAGGAAGCCTGGCAGGTAGGCAGGCAGGCAGGCAGGCAGGCACCAAGGCTGGCTGGAAGGCAGGCTGGCAGGGCAGGCAAGGAACTCGAAGTGTCCAGCAGCAGGTCTCTCCTCGGAATGTTGGCCACGTGCGAGCTGCTTCCCTTTATATCCAGGGGGCTGACATAATACTTCCCCCCCACATGCGCAATTAACGGTCGGCATCCGTTCCGCTTCCACTGTGCATCCACTAGTCTTCCGCTGTGCATCCGCTTTATCCGCTAGTCTTCCGCTGTGCATCCGCTTCATCCGTTCGGCGTCCTCTCTGCATCCGCTCTTTCCGTTCCGCGTCCGCTTCACTGTGGCCCCCCCGGAAGCCCTGCGGTTGCGCCATCCGCTCCTATCCGCTTCCATCCGCTGGGCTTCCATTCCGCATCCGCTTTCCATCTGCCCTGCGTCCTCCCCCCGTCCGTATTATCCACTCCGCTTATGCAGATTTTTGCCCCTTCTGAGAGCGGATAACAACGGATGGAACATTTTGCTCATCCGTTGTGTCCGTTTTGCATCTGTTGGCCAGTGTGACATGGGCTTTAAGTAGAGGCAATATTATACATATTAGAAATATTATTTATTAAAGTTACAGGCTGCCCATATCCCTGACAAGGTGACTCTTTGGTGACTTACAGTTCATACAAAGATAAACAGAAAAGCAATTAAACTTTTACAATTTTGCAAACAGGAACCAAAAGACAGATGGCACTGGGATGAAGTCCTCTTACTACATAAACCACCTCCTCAAGGTACCAAACCAACTGGCAAAATGAAGTTTTAGTTATGTTCTGGAAGGCCAAAATGGTAGTTGAATGTTCCACAGGATCAGGGCCACAGTAGAAAAAGCTCTTCTCCTTGACCACATCAGCCACATTTCACTAGCAAATGGGGTCTCTAGAAGGCCTCTTCAACTGATGTAAGGGGGAGGGGGCTAGTCCCATTGAGTTGAGACAGCTCCTCAAATACCCTGGAACCATCCATATAGGCTTTAAAGATTAACACCTTGAATTGGACCTAGAAGAAAACTAGTAACCAGTTCTTGGGGCCCTTAGAACTGTGTACTGCTGCAGTCTGCACCAGATGTAGCTTTCAAATACTCTTCAAGTGTAGCCCTATGTAGAGCATGTTTCAGTAACCCAACTGAGAGATGACCAGGGCATGAATGATTGTGCACAGGGTCTCATGATCCAGGTAAGAGCACAACTGACTCACAACATAACATTGTACAAAAGCTCTCCTAGCCATGACTGCCATCTGCTCTTCAACTAGAAGTCACAAGTCTAGGAAAAATCCCAAGTTGTACACCGGGTCTCTCTGGGACAATATCGCCCAATACATAACTAAATTTGATACACAACTAGATCCTGAGGTCCCTTGTAGTCACATAAATTATATCTTGTCAGGGTTCAACTTTTATCCCCCGCTCAGACTCCTCCACGCACTGAGAAAGGGCAACCACAGCATTGCTTGGATGGGGGGGGGCGGTATAGAAAGCTGTGTATCATCAGCATACAGATGATATCTCATTTCATGATGTTGAGTGATCTTGCCTGGCAGTTTCATATGGACAGACAAATGCCTTTGTGTGCCCTAGTGACTGGGTTGGATCATTATTGAGACAGGAGAAATTATTATATAACTATACTATTAAAATCCTGTAGAGAATTAAAGATGATAAAATCTACCCATTTTGATTTTTCCTATCTTCAATTATTTGAACTCTGAAATCCTTTCTCATTTATTAATGACTTTGGTATGTTATTATCAAAACATCAACAGAATAAAATTCTCATCTCTCTGATTAACTAACTTTGAAGCAGAGCCATGAACTTGTTACATATCCTATGAGGTTTCTTTCAGGAAAAATAAAGATAGAAAGTCTATTAAAAAATTAAACAAACCTACATATTAAAAAATCTAGATTATATATAAATATGTGCTGTTCAGCTTCCTTCGGGTATTATCCCACGTCATTGTAGTGCTTTTAAAGTTGTAGCAACGTTTCAGCAGAATCTCATCTGCCATCATCAGGCTTCTGTATTGAGTTTGTATGTGGGTCAGAGTCTCACAGTCGTTGTTTTTAAATTTGAGGCTAGCCTATTGTTGTGCCAGGATGGCTTTTTTCTTCATCCTGATTGGTTGGGAGTCTTGGTCTGTGTTTATTGGACTTGGAGTTTGTTTGATTGGTGTTTCTGGTTTCTTCTGTCTGTTTTGTGGCTTTGATTGGCTGGCAACACTCTGTTCCTGTGTTGAAGGCTTTCAGTGCAGCTTGGCTTCGCGTGAAATGACGGCTATTATCTATTAGGAAGCTAGGTTTCATCTGGGTGCCTGGTGGGGGGGTGTTTGAGCTGGAGGCATCAGAGGGAGTCTGTTTGTGCCCAGGTATTTGCCTGGCTTGTGGTGTAGAGATCTTTCTATTTGTGAGTGCAGGCTTCCAAATGATTGACAGTTTGGTGGAATCATTTCTTCTATTCATGCTTTCAGGTCTTTTTTCAATCTCTATGGCTTCTCTGATGATTCTGTGGTTGGGGTTTTCTATAGTGGCTAGGGTTTTGGTGCCATTGAAGTTGATGCTATGACCTGTGGCTTTCATGTGTTGGACTAGTGAGGAGGTGTGTTCCAGCTTTTTTACTGCATTTTTGTGTTCATCCAGGCGGGTACTTATTCTTCTATTGGTCTGTCCAATTTATGTGGCCGGGCATGATGCACAGGGAACTTCGTATATGCCTTGGTTTTCCAGGTCAATTTTGTCTTTGGGTTTTTAAGGATGGCTGCTATTTTTTTGTCTGTTTTGAAGGCAGTCTTGATGTGATGCCTGTGTAGTGTCTTACTGATTTTGTCTGTAGTACCTCTTATGTAGGGCAGGACGGCTGTTCTTTAGGTCTGTTGATCTTCTAGGTCTCTGTTATCTCTTGGTGTGTTTTTGTGGATCAAGCTGGTCATTTTGTTTTTGTGGAAGCCGTTGGCTGTCAATACTTTAGTCAGGGTGCATAGTTCAGTCTTTATATGTGTCTTGTCTGCCAGGCATTTGGTTCTGGTAATTAGTGTTTTGGCCACGGAATTTATCTGTGCTGGGTGGTGGTGGGATTGGGCATTGAGGTAGCGGTTGGTGTGTGTTTTCTTCTGGTATACGGTGTGTCCCAGTGTGCCATCTGTTCTTTTGTAGATTAGTACATCCAGGAATGGTAGTTGTTTGTTTATTTCCGTTTCCATGATGAACTTGATTTTGGGGTGTGTGCTGCTTAGGTGTGTTAGGAAGTGGTTTAGGGTTTTTTTTTTAAGCTTTCGCGGGTACTTACATGTGTGCTGTTTAGCTTCCTTCAGGTATTATCCCACGTCATTGTAGTGCTGTTAAACGTTGGTACAACTTTAACAGCACTACAATGACATGGGATAATACCTGAAGAAAGCTAAACAGCACACACACACACACACACACACACACACAGAGATAGATATATAGATATATAGATATATAGATATATAGATATATAGATA
>BLBF01017901.1:0-14268 GCA_015471245.1 Laticauda colubrina
GAAAGAAAGAAAGAAAGAAAGAAAGAAAGAAAGAAAGAAAGAAAGAAAGAAAGAAAGAAAGAAAGAAAGAAAGCTTACAGCAATTGCTTAAGGATGTTATTGAAAAAGTACAGAAGTTATTGTATTCTCTTTGACACTGTTAAAGCTTCCACTGTCTTATGAGTGTGTACATCTCAAAATATTTATAGGAAAGATTTTCAAAGGAAGAAAGAAAAACACAATACAAACAGAGATATTCTGAACTTTCAGAGCCATAACCTGAAGACAAGTTTTGGTTAAGGAAAGGTACTGGGAAGATTATGGCACTAGTCTTTGGTGGCAAGTGGTAGCAAACATATAAAGAGTGTAAACTTTGTACTAACATGGAGATAAGCAGTAAGTATAGGAACTTGGTTTTCATAATCATGTTCACATTTTTTAAATGTTTCTGTGAAATGGACAGTTTGCTCTGAAAGTAAGAAAACCTAGGCTGAACACCTTTTGTCCTTTAATTATGTACCAATTTTTACAAAAACTGGGCATATGAGAACAGATCAGTTGCTAAGCCTGAAAGAAGTTCAGGATCCAAAGACTATTTGGGTCAGGAATTCTTCAGAGACAAGAATATAGCAGAATATCACTTGCCTTAAGGCATAATGTCTTTCCTTTAAAAAAAGTAGCTTGACTCAATTCTAGAAAGAAGGTTTTGTGTAGGGGCCAGGAAAGTAACCACCTCTAGAGCATAGTTTTGAACATCTTTCATAAAATGATTAAATGGCAAGAGTGGGCAGTGGAGGAATAAGTGAGAGAGAAGAATTTTTTCAGTCATATTTTATCCAGAAGCTTGCTAAGAGAAAGTAAGTGGAGGAATCTTAATGGCATATTTGGGAGTGTCCTTAAATTTTAAGAAAAAGCATTGGGTAGATGCAAGAATTGTCTCTCCCTTCCCCCCCAAAATAAAAATGCTTATTCCTCTTGTCAGTTCATGAAACTAGAGCTGCTGACCTCAGAAACCACATGTTGGGATTTCAAAATCTCTTGCATCTTTTATTGAAAATATATTACACAGAGACATCAAGGTAGATTTTATTGGCTAACTAATAGAGTCAATATGTTTTCAAAAGTCAGAATATATGTAGACAGTTCTTGCCACAGTCCAAACAGTGTCTTTGACTGATGTATTGGTATTTACACTTCGCTTGTACAAAATACTGATTTAAACTAATTTAAATGGTTTTATTTAGCTTAAAATCCACTGAATAATGCTCATAAGTACCTATTATCATTAGGGTCCTAAGGCCAGGAGAGCATTTATTCAACTCTATATTCCAGAATCCTGGATAAATGAGCATGTTGAACTAAATCTAAAACAAGAAGTCTTTAAAGGTCCATTTGTAATGCCATCATTTCCATCCCCAAGTCCTTCAGCAGCAGTCAGAAGCCATCTTGAAGTTCATTTTACTGTTGGTGATCTTGAAACATTGAGAATAACATAAGCAAATCTATTCTCCATTCAAGTTGTCCAATAACAGAAGTTAATTCCATGTACATATGCCTAATTATTTCAAAGATAGCGAGGGAAACAGTTGTTGTGGGAAATGCAAAACCAATAAAGGCATAGTCTCTATAATGCATTGAAGAAACTTATGGAAATGATAGCCTTTTGGCACAACACTATGTCCCTAAAAAGAAAAGAAAACAAAGAAAAAAAAAAAGACCACAGTTTTGTGCAGTTCTATATACACTGCAGCAGAATTAAGAATACAAAAAAAAAAAATAACATCAATAATCAGCTATGTGTGACAATATGAGATAATGCAGTGTAAAACTACTTTGGGAGTGGTAGAAAACCCTCGTGTAGAACAATAAAACTACTTAAAATTTACCAATAAATTCAAAGAAATTTATGACATCCGTTATGTCATGTCTTTTTCTTTTCATTAGTCCCATGTTCTCAGACTGTTTTACGTCAAATGTAGACTAATGTAAGTAAATAATCAGTAAATAAAAATGCTAAAAGGAGCCATTATCCCTGATAATCTTATCCCCGAATCATGTGTTTTCCTAAACTGTATATTTCATTCTTATGCAATGATACAGAATATTACTATGTAATTGCTATTATAATCAATCAAATATTACCCATTAGATCAGTCACCCAGTTTGATTGGAGCAGTTAAATGGAAAAAATAAATTATATTTAATATAGAATTAAGGAAAGCTTTGGTTGAAACTGAGGGAAAAATAATTCAAGTTTTTACACACACATACACAAACACACAAACACTGTACTTACTGAAGCTATATGAGAATATAACTCTCTCTGAAATCTATGGGAAAAATCTGTCTACATTTTAAAACATGACCTTATGAAGTTTTATGTAGTTTCTTTTTTCATGAGGGAAGAGTAAAATTCATAAAAATAATGCAGAGTGGGTTGAAATGATATTATATTCTGGAAATGGAGATGCTGAGTAACTTATATATTCACCCATCCTGGATCAGACTTCTAGTAGTAACAGTAGATTCCGAGAGATTCCTGGTGTTATGACCACCTCTCAAAAACATTTAATTCAACAAGGCTTAAGGGCAACCCTCAGAATTTAGACTCATTAAAGAGGCTGGTCAGTCTTATATTGCCTATAAAAAAGGAGAGCAACTCACCTGGATCTCACTTTCAGTCCAGAAGCCCTGCTGTGCAGACCTCTGCAGCCTTCATCTGCCTCTTGCTCTTCCACAGCCTCCAGTCATGTCCACCATGGATCGTAACACAGTCCTTTTGGTAGCCACCATCATTCTGCAACAGTGCAAAGCCATCTACAGGCTCTTTCAACTCTACTACGGGAAGAAAAGGAGGCGGCCAAGAAGCATCTGAGTCCGAAGATGGATCGGGAGAAGAGCAGAGTACGGACTGTACAACAAGCTGATGGTGAGCTCAGGAACGAAGACACTCGGGCATTCCAGAACTTCATGAGGATGCCTCCAGCCATGTTTGACGAAGTTGTGCAGCAGCTGACATCCAGGTTGACCAAGGCAAACACCAACTTACAGCCCAGCCTGGAACCTGGGCTCAAGGTGGCACTCACTCTGCGCCACCTGGCCTCAGCGACCACCTACAGGAGCATGCAGTACGGCTGGAGGGTGTCACACAACACCATCAGCATTGTGGTCAGAGAAGTGGTGCAGGCCATCAATGAAGAATACTGAGAGGAGCTCCTCCAGTGCCCCTCCACTGAAGAAGGCTGGAAGAAAGTTGCAGAGCAGTGGTATCAGAGGTTGAACTTCCCCCACACCGTTGAAGCCATAGATGGCAAGCACGTGGCCTGCAAAGCTCCAGCCAAGTCGGGGCCCACTTATTTCAACTACAAGGGCTTCTTCAGCATCATCCTCTTCGCCATGGTCAATGCTGACTACAAGTACATGTACATCGATGCTTCAGGCTCATCTTCAGATGCCCAGGTATACAACACCAGTCACCTCAAGGAGGGGCTGGAACGCAACCTCATCATGGGCTTCCCAGATCCAGACCCCCTGCCCAACGACACGCAAGATGTGCCCTACTTCATCATGGGGGATGACGCCTTCTCCCTCAGAACCTACCGCATGAAGCCCTACATTTCCAGATGCCTCACCCGTGAAGAGAGGATCTTCAACTACAGGCTGTCCAGGGCAAGGTGGATGGTGGAGAATGCCTTTGGCATCCTGGCCAACAGGTTCCAGATACTTCTCACCACCATGCAGCATCGCCTACAGACCATGAGGAACATCGTGGAAGCTTGCTGCATCCTGCACAGTCTCATGCGCACCCGCTACCCAGTCCTGCAGAACAGGCTCGTGGACCTCCAACAAGGCAATGGGGACATGGAGCCTGGGGAATGGAGGCAAGGGCGAAACCTGATAGACACTGAGGATGTGCAAGGCCCCAACAGAGCCTCACGTGAAGGGAAGAAGCAGCGCAACCTCCTGAAACACTGGTGCAACTCTCCAGCTGGAGCAGTGGAGTGGCAAGACTGATGATAGATGATTAATAGATGCTTCCTTCAGCCTGTCTCATCACACGGATGAGATTGGGCCATGTATGTTGGGTGGGTCTACAATGAACAGGGCATTTAATAAAGAGTTGTGTTTATGTTGACATGTGTGGATGATTGATAATATTATTATTGATAATAAAGGGCCATATGTGTGTCAGCTGGGAGGGTGGACCATACAGTCCCACTATGCTTGCACTGGAGGTTTATCTATCCCACAGCTATCTTAACCCATCCCACAGGTATCCTAACCCATCCCACAGGTATCCCTACCCATCCCACTGCTATCTCAACCCATCCCACAGCTATCTTAACCCATCCCAAAGGTATCCCTGTCCATCCCACAGGTATCCCTGCCCATCCCACAGATATTACCCATCCCAAAGGTATCCCTGCCCATCCCACTGCTATCTTAACCCACCTCACAAGCATGCGAAGGCTAAACCACTTCTGAAGTTTCCACCAAGACTTTATTGAAAAAAATAAATGAGGCAAGTGTGTGAAGCAAAGATAATTTTTATTAATAACAAGCTGTAAAAGAAAAATGACCCAAGTCAAGTGTCCAAATAAAGTCTACAGGTAGCCACCCAGTCTCTGGCACTCTTCTCTGTCACTCAGAGGTGTGCCCAGTCTCAGGGGTGAAGGGTCCAGGTACTGTGGAGGTGGCTGCTGCTGGAGTGCTGGTCTGAAGCGCCACTGGGGTGCCTGGCCCCAAAAGGAAAACAGGGGACGGTATGTTGAGGAAGCTCTCAGACAGCTGGCTCAGCCCCGTGATGTTGAGAGCTCCTTCCTCCATGCCATGGGGTGTCAGCTTCAGTACCGAGGACAGATGTACTGAGGCCGGGCTTGGCTGTGGGGTGGAGGAAGGAGCAGTGTAGTGAGGCTGTCTGGTCTGCAGCTGTGTGAGGACTGGCATGGGTGGCATCGGTGACGTGGGTGGCATCGGTGGCGTCAGTCGCATCAGTGGCGTGGGTGGCATAGGTGGCATCAGTGGCGTGGGTGGCATTGGTGGCATCAGTGGAACCGGTGGCAACGGTGTCATCCGATGAACCTGTGCCTGGACTGGGAAGAGATGCTGCCTGTGCTGCTGGACCTCCTGGTAGCCGTAGCCCTGGTAGGTGAGGGCCTGTGGAAAGCCTCGGAATGGGAGGCACATCACCTGGGGTGGAGAAGCAGATCTGGACTGGGTGGGAGCAGGTTCATCTGGATCTGGAGGGTTGTGAAGCAGATCGGTGATCCTGTCCTTCACCACCTGGTACTGGGGTTCCGCCATGTCCGTGAGGGTCTGGTTCACATAGGTGAGGAAGGGATTGCGGTTGGAGGATAAGGAGTCGGTGTGGACAAGCTGAGAGAGGATATCTATGCTGCTCCGGATGGTGTCTCTTATCTCCAGCAGGACAGTGTGGCTCTGCCCCTCCTGTCTGGCTCTCTGCCTTTCTGTGGAGGTGGAGCTGGGGGGGGGGGTGGATGCAGGTTGGACTGTGGTGGAAGTGCCGTCTCCTTTCTCCCACTGCGCCAGGGAGTCCTCCACATGCTCCGCCACAGTTAGAACAGCTGTCCGCGGGTTCTCCCTCGTGGCACGCTCCACAGACACCTGCCTGGAGACAGGAGCTGACTCTCGGCCGGAAGAGGACTGGCTCTCAGCAGGCTGCCTGAGAGAGAGGGTTGTGTGAGGGGTTGCTCCTCGGTGGCAGATCTAACCCTCCAGGAAGCTGCACTTGGCCATGACGTAGGTCTCTCTGTCCGTCAGCTTGACCGTGGCCTGGCCAGATTTCTTGAGGTGCAGCTTCCCGTACCAGGTGTGCATGTGCTTCCACCAGCCGAGGAGCACCTCCGAAGTGTAGCCCAGGCTCTCCGCCTTCTCTCTCCAAGCAGCCTGTTTCCTTTTGGTGTCCCTGTAGAGCCTGTGTCCCTTCTGCCATAGATACTCATTCTCTCTCAGCCACTCTAGCACCTCATCCTCATGTTCCTCCTTGATGGAGTATTGCCTCCTCTCCCGTTCTTATATATGCCTCTTCCTCCCTTTGGCAGGACCACATGGACCCTCATCAGATGGACTTCCAGGTTGTAGGGGCTGGTCCTCCACACCAGCAGCAGCAGCAGCAGCAGGACCAGCAGCACCAGCACCAGCAGCACCAGCAGGACCAGGATCAGCAGCAGCAGAGTAAGCACCAGCAGCGCCAGCAGCACCAGCAGCACCAGCAGGACCAGGATCAGCAGCAGCAGCACCAGCAGGACCAGAATCAGCAGCAGCAGAGTAAGCACCAGCAGCGCCAGCAGCACCAGGATCAGCAGCAGCAGATAAGCACCAGCAGTGCCACCAGCACCAGCAGCACAAGCAGGACCAGGAGCACCAGCAGGACCAGGAGCACCAGCAGGACCAGCAGGACGAGGAGCAGCTTCAGCAGAGTAATCACCAGCAGAAGCACCACCTCCAGAAGCAGCATCAGCAGAGTAAGCACGAGCAGAAGCACCACTGCCATAAGCAGCATCATCAGCTCCTCCAGAAGCAGAAGCAGCAGAAGCCCCAGTCCCAGAAGAGCGAGCCCGTGCTACAGAAGCCCCAGCAGAAGCAGAGTGAGGGCCAGGGGGTTGGAGAGTGGCCCTGTCACTCTTGCCAGGGCTGGCAGCAGATGGCTGAGGCTTTCTCTTCTTCCCCATGGTTGTGGGGTTGCTGGCTGGCAGGCAGGCTGGCAGCAAGGCTGGCCAGCAGGCAGGCAGCAAGACTCACAGGCAGGCAGGCAGGCTGGCTGGCAGGAAGGCAGGCAGCAAGTCTGGCAGGCAGGCAGGCAGACAGGCTGGCATGCAGGCTGGCAGGCAGGTAGGCAGCAAGGCTGGCATGCAGGCTGGCAGGGAGGCTGGCAGGCAGGCAGGCCGGTAGGCAGGCAGGCAGCAAGGCTGGCAGGCAGCAAGGCTGGCAGGCAGGCAGGCAGGCAGCAAGGCTGGCAGGCAGGCAGGAGGCAGCAAGGCTGGCAGGCAGGTTGGCAGCAAGGCTGGCAGGCAGGCTGGCAGGGAGGCTGGCAGGGAGGCTTGCAGGCAGGCAGGCAGCAAGGCTGGCAGGCAGCAAGGCTGGCAGGCAGGCAGGCAGGCAGGCAGGCGATGTGTCTGGAAGCAGGTCTTTCCTCTGAATGGTGACCTGCTTGGGAGCTGCTTCCCTTTATATCCGCGGGGCTGATGCAATGCATCTTGCCCTATGCGCAGTGAACGCTAGGCATCTGCTAGGCATCCGCTAGGCTTCCGCTAGGCTTCCGCTCTGCATCCGCTTCATCTGCTCGGCATCTGCTGTGCATCCGCTTCATCCGCTTGGCGTCCGCTCTGCATCCGCTTTATCCATTCCGCGTCCTCTTTGCTGTGGTCCCCCAGAAGCCTTGTGGATGTGCCATCCGCTTCCATCCGCTAGGCTTCCGTGGAGCATCCGCTTTCCATCCGCCCTGCGTCCTCCCCCCATCCGTTCCTTTCCGTGTTGTCCACTCTGGTTATGCAAATTTTTGCCCCTTTTGAGAGCGGATAACAATGGATGGAACATTTTTCTCTTCCGCTGTGTCCTTTTTACAAACATTTTGCATCCGTCGGCCAGTGTGACAGGGCCTTAACTTCATGTAGTGGTGAGTACTGCTAATTAGGTATCTTACTTTTAATTGATGTTTGCTGCAAAATCTAGTTCTCATTAGACCAAGGGTATCAAACTCAATTTCAATGAGGGCCGCATCAGGGTTGTGTTTGACCTTGGGGGCCAGGTAAGCGCGGCCAGGGTGGGCATGGCCAGCTCAACATCACTCATGTCAGGGGCCCCTGTGGTGGCATGAGTGCTTTGTCAGAAAAAAAAGATCTTGGGAGGCTGTGATGGTCTCTTGTAACCCTCTGCCAGCGAAAAAGGAGCTTTGGAGGGCCACTCACAGCCCTCCTGAGTTCCATTTTTGCTGGCAGAGGGTTGCAGGAGACCATTGCAGCCTCCCAAGCTCTGTTTTCTCTGGCAGAGGCACCATGGGCTGGTCCTTCGCTGTTTCCAGGGTGGCCCTACAGGCCAGATCTGAGCAATCAATAGGCCAGATTCAGCCAAGAAGCCTTGAGTTTCTCACTCCTACATTAGACCATGTCCTTGCCTACCACAACATTTTTATTTGACAATAGAAACCAATATTAAATGGGACTATTCTCAATTCTCATTTGAAAATGGATTATTTAAATGGCTCATTCTTTCACAGTACACACAATTTTCTATGCCGCTTTTCACCAATCACACTTCTTGGAATTCCTTGTCAGTTCATTGCAGGGAAAAATGCAATGTTAGGAGAAAAGTGCTGTCACCCTTATGAGCCAGACCAGACAAAAAAAGGACCTAATGCTACTTTTATCAGAAAAGCTACAATAACAGATTCTTGCAAAATTGAATGTACTTCCCCATCCCCTTTCTTTTTACATTTCTGATAAATGAAGGACAGATGAGGCATTTTTGCAAATCTCTTTCTTGATATGAACTCAAACTACATTTATCTGATGATTTCCAGTTAATGGATCTTCTTTTTGTTCATCAAGGCTACCCTCTATACTCTATACAAGCATAATCCTATCCTTCTTTTGCCCCTTTTTGTTTCTTGAAAGCAAAAACAAGGCTAACTAAGGAGGGAATTAGCATTACAAAGACTAAAATTAGGTAAGCAACACAAGGAAAAGAAAGAAAATTCATTTGGTGCTTGATAGTTCAGAAATTTTAAGAAAGTCTGAGAAAGATTCTTCATACTTGTTCCATATTTTTGTTAATTAATTAGCCTAGATATTTACATATGCACAAGAACAGGACATTGTATATGCACACAAATTTTACTAGTTGTTTATTATGAACCTTTGTAAGTAGCTATAATTTTCACTTTGATTAATGTCTTAGTCCTTTAGTTCAGTTACTTAAAGTTACATAATTAATAGCTAAGATATAAACCCAGTGATTTTATTATATTTCAAAATATTTCTAATTCCAGTTCCAAAATTCTATTTTTAAGTCTCAGAGATATAAAAAGGAGTAAATGTCTGTACATTGATGATAGTGAGATCATATCTACTGCATGCTAAAATAAAATAGTATTTGAATAAAATTGTTTCTTTTGACAGAAGCCCTTTTTAAAGTTCTTTTTTAACAGACTACAGTTATCAGAAACTATAATAAAAACTGAATTGTTTGACCTATGGCAGAAAACAAATGATCTAACATATCATTTTACAAGCAATGGTTGAATACATTTTGTAAAAATCTAATAAACCCAAATTTAGTAGAGCTCATAGGCTTAATGTGTGTTTTATCAGGGAAATATGAAAAGCTTTTAACAGGATGTATAATTAATTCATGGATCTCCTTGTGTCAAGGTATTATTAAGAGCAAGAGCTTAAGAGATTTTTGTAAAATGGGTCAGACATTTCTGTGAGAACTTCTAAAGTTTCATAAATAAGCTTTTTTAAAAAAATTAACAGGAATAAAAACATGAACCAAAAGCTAATTGAGTCTACTGATAATGGAACATTGTTTATATTCTACCTTTTCAGAATTTTTCGAGAAGCAATTGAAGATTCCCTGTAAAGATCTGCCACCTTTCCATTTTCTGCCATCCAAATATATTGAGAAGTTTCAGAATTCTGAAATGGATTTTTTAAAAATAATTCTTGGATAAGCAAAACTGTACTTTACATTGGGTCAAATTGAAATAAACATGAGGTACTATCAAGTCCTTTATTTCTGAAAACTTACTGAACTGATTGGAATGCTTGGGGTACACAAACTGTAAGAATAGAATGGAGTGGAATGGAATGGAACAGAACAGAACAGAACAGAACAGAACAGAATAGAAATCTTTTTTGGCCAAGTGTGATTGGATGTCAGGATTCTGGCAGTTACTCCAATTAAATCATGAACCTCAAGCCACACTCCCAAAACTAAAAAATATTTATTTGATGGTAACATTCTACAGTCTGCCATTTACCTGGTAGAAGCCAACTCTGAGATACATAATTCACTGTCACCCTTGATCCTGATTTTCCTCCCACCCCTCTCAACCAATGAAAAGCGTCCATAGCCAAGAGTCATCAATCATACTCTCCAATTAGATTTTTGCACTGCAGAAGCTTCAGTCATCTAATCCAGGAGTCGCCAACCTTTTGGACCTCAGGGACCATCAAACTCATCATTTTAAATCCCAGGGACCACTACTCATTTCTGTGGAAATGGCCTAATTTGTGAGTGTCAATTGGTAGTCATGTAACTGGCTGGACATGGCTTGTATGTAAATATTATAAATATTTATATAAATATTGAATTTTTTTATAAAAAAGAACAACTTTTACCCCAAATCAGGCAAAGCAGGCAGGCAGATTGAGTTGCTCACAGAATCACAAATTCATTCAGAGATCTATCTATCTGCTCTTGGTTACCTGAGTCTGTACTGACAAATAGATGCATCAGTCCTAAAGCCCCGTCACACTGCACCAACGGATGCAAAGAGGATGTAAAACGGACAAAAAAGCTTGCCATCCATTGGTTAACGCGATGTACTCACTGCCTCCGTTTTGCTTCCTCTCTATCCGTCCAGCATCCGTTTATTGACGTTTCATCTGCTCAGAAAGTTTTGAGCTGCTCAAAACTTTTGTGTGGAAAATGTATCCAATTCGTCCATTCTGCATCCACTACACATCCGCTACGCATCCGTTCTGCATCCGTTCTGCATCCGTTCTGCATCCGTTACGCATCCGCTATATCCGCTAGGCATCCGTTCTGCATCCGTGCAACTTGAATCCGCTCGGATGCAGGGAGGAAGTGGAACGAACGCGGAACGGATGCAGAATGGATGCCTAGCGGATGCAGCACGGAAATAAAGCATTTAAAACGGAAAAAACCTTCGCAGAGGGGACCTATCTCGGATATTAAGGATGTCTAGAGGATGCCTAGAGGATGCAAAGGGACACCTATACTGCCTATAAAAAGGGGGAGCAACACATCTGGATCTCACTTTCAGACCAGCAGCCCTGCTGCAGACCTCTGCAGCCTTCATCTGCCTCTTCCTCTTCCACAGCATCCAGTCATGTCCACCGTGGATCGTAACACAGTCCTTTTGGCAGCCACCATCCTTCTGCAACAGTGTGAAGCACTCTACAGGCTCTGTGAACTCTACTACGGGAAGAAAAAGGGGCGGCCAAGAAGCGTCTTTGTACGAAGATGGTTCACCAGAAGAGCAGAATACAGACTGTACAACAAGCTGATGGTGGAGCTCAGGAACAAAGACACTCGGGCATTCCAGAACTTCATGAGGATGCCTCCAGCCATTTTTGACAAAGTTGTGTAGCGGCTGACACCCAGGTTGACCAAGGCAAACACCAACTTCTGGCCCAGCCTGGAACTCTGTGCCACCTAGCCTCAGGGACCACCTACAGGAACATGCAGTACAGCTGGAGGGTGCCACCCAACACCATCAGCATTCTGGTCAGAGAAGTGGTGCAGGCCATCATCGAAGAATACAAGGAGGAGCTCCTCCAGTGCCCCTCCACTGAAGAAGGATGGAAGAAAGTTGCAGAGCAGTGGTATCAGAGGTGGAACTTCCCCCACACCATTGGAGCCATTGATGGCAAGCACGTGGCCTGCAAAGCTCCAGCCAAGTCGGGGTCCACTTATTTCAACTAAAAGGGCTTCTTCAGCATCATCCTCTTCGATGTGGTCGATGCTGACTACAAGTTCATGTACATCGATGCTTCAGGCAACGGGTCAGCTTCAGATGCCCAGGTATACAACGCCAGTCACCTCAAGGGTAGGCTGGAACGCAACCTCATCGTGAGCTTCCCAGATCCAGAACCCCTGCCCAACGACACACAAGATGTGCCCTACTTCATCGTGGGGGATGACACCTTCTCCCTCAGAACCTACCTCATGAAGCCCTACACCTCCAGACTCCTCACCCGTGAAGAGAGAATCTTCAACTACAGGCTGTCCAGGGCAAGGCGGGTGGTGGAGAACGCCTTTGGCATCCTGGCCAACAGGTTCCAGGTACTTCTCACTGCCATGCAGCATCGCCCACAGACCGTCAGGAGGATCGTGGAAGCTTGCTGCATCCTGCACAATCTCATGCGCACCCGCTACCCAGTCTTGCAGAACAGGCTCGTGGACCTCCAACAAGGCAATGGGGACATGGAGCCTGGGGAATGGAGGCAAGGGCGAAACCTTATAGACACTGAGGATGTGCAAGGCCCCAACAGAGCCTCACATGAAGGGAAGAAGCAGCACAACCTCCTGAGACAATGGTGCAACTGCCCAGCTAGAGCAGTGGAGTGGCAAGACAGGATGATAGATGCTTAATGGATGCTTCCTTGAGCCTGTCTCATCACACTGATGAGATTGTGCCATGTATGTTGAGTGGCCTGACAATGAACAGGGCATTTAATAAAGAGTTGTGTTCATGTTGAAATGTGTGGATCAATGATTACATTGTTATTGATAATAAAGGGCCATAGGTGTGGCACCTGGGAGGGTGGACCATACAGTCCCACTATGCTTGCACTGGAGGTTTATCTATCCCACAGCTATTACCCATCCCAAAGGTATCCCTGCCCATTACACAGCTATCTCAACCCATCCCACTGCTTTCTTAACCCATCCCACAAGCATGCAAAGGTTTAAACCATTTCTAAAAGTTTCCAGCAAGACTTTATTAAAAAAAAGAAATGAAGCAAGTGTGTGCATCAAAAATAAACTTTATTAACAACAAGCTATAAGACAAAAATGAGTCTCTGGCACTCCTCTTGGTCGCTCAGTCTCAGGGATGAAGGGTGCAGGTGCTGTGGACGTGGCGGGTGCTGGAGTGCTTGTCGTCCGCTCCTCCAGAAGCAGAAGCAGCAGAAGCACCAGCCCCAGAAGAGCGAGCCCATGCTGCAGAAGCCCCAGCAGAACCAGAGTGAGGGCCAGGGGGCAGGATGGTAGCCCTGTCCCTCTTGCAAGGGCTGGGAGCAGATGGCTGAGGCTTGCTGTGCTTCAGCATGGTTGTGGGGTTGCTGGCTGGCAGGAAGGCTGGCAGGGAGGCAGGCACCAAGGCTGGCAGGAAGGCTGGCAGGCAGGCAGGCACCAAGGCTGGCAGGCAGACTGGCTGGCAAACTGGCTGGCAGGAGGCAGACAGCAAGGCTGGCAGGCAGACATGCAGGCAGGACAGGCAAAGCAGTTGATGTGTCTGGAAGCATGTCTTTCCTCTGAAAGGCGACCTGCTTCCGAGCTGCTTCCGTTATATCCGCGGGGCTGACGCAATGCATCCTCCCCGCATGCGCAATGAACGTTCGGCATCCGCTAGGCTTCTGCTGTGCATCCGCTGTGCATCCGCTTCATCCGCTGTGCATCCACTGTGTCCGTTCCACATCCGCTTTGCTGCGGCCCCCTGGAAGCCTAGCGGATGTGCCATCCGCTCCCATCCGCTTCCATCCGCTGGGCTTCCATTCCGCATCCACTTTCCATCCGCCCTGCGTCCTCCCTACGTCCATGTTATCTGCTCCAGTTATGCAAATTTTTGCCCCTTCTGAGAGAGGATAACAACGGATGGAACATTTTTCTCATCCACTGTGTCCGTTTTGCATCCGTTGGGCAGTGTGACAGGGCCTTAAGGAAGGTTTGGCTCTGCTTAAAAGCAGAGCTGAAGATCTAAAGATTAGCTAGAAAGCAAGAAATAATCTAGCTAAGTCTGTCACATAAAATTTGCTTGCAAGCAAACTCACAAAATTAACTCACAACACACCTTGTAAGTAAATATTGATTTTTTTATTAAAAAAGAGCAACTTTTACACAAAATCAGGCAGGCAGATTGAGTTGCTCACAGAATTATTTAGAGATCTATCTGTCTGCCATTGGCTAGCTCAGTTTCTCAAATTTGCTTGCCGTGAGTCTACACCAAATTTACTTGCAAGCAAAACTTCAGTCCTAAGGGAGGTTTGGCTGTGCTTAAAAGCAGAGCCAAAGATCTAAAGATTAGCTAGAAAGCAATAAATCCAATGATTTCCTGCTTTCTAGTGAATCTAAATCTCCCGGCACAGCAGAACATCTGATGGTCGGAAAAAAGGAAAAATAGCAACTGAGCTGACAAGTTTGCTGGGTAAGGAGTGAGTGGGTGGTGAGGGTTTCCGTGGGTCATGTGGGCAGCGCAGCCTTGTATTCCTGCACAGCAGGAATAATTGGATTAATTGCTCTGGGGGATGCTCTGGGGGGGGGTGACATTTCTCTGTGGCCCACTAAAATTTTCTCAAGGCC
>BLBF01017903.1:0-11234 GCA_015471245.1 Laticauda colubrina
GTGGGATGGGAAGGGATACCTGTGGGATGGGTTAAGATAGCTGTGGGTTTGGAAGGGATACCTGTGGGATGGGTTAAGATAGCTGTGGGATGGGAAGGGATACCTTTGGGATAGGTAATAGCTGTGGGATAGATAAACCTCCAGTGCAAGCATAGTGGGACTGTATGGTCCACCCTCCCAGGTGCCACACCTATGGCTCTTTATTATCAATAATAATGTAATAATTATCCACACATGTCAACATAAACACAACTCTTTATTAAACGCCCTGTTCATTTTAGGCCAACCAAACATACATGGCCCAATCTCATCCTTGTGATGAGACAGGCTGAAGGAAGCATCCATTAAGCATTTACCATCCTGTCTTGCCACTCCACCGCTCCAGCTGGGGAGTTGCACCAGTGTTTCAGGAGGTTGCGCTGCTTCTTCGCCTCACGTGAGGCTCTGTTGGGCCCTTGCACATCCTCAGTGTCGATCAGGTTTTGCTCTTGCCTCCATTCCCCAGGCTCCATGTCCCCATTGCCTTGTTGGAGGTCCACGAGCCTGTTCTGCAAGACTGGGTAGCGGGTGCGCATGAGATTGTGCAGGATGCAGCAAACTTCCATGATCCTCCTCATGCTCTGTGGGCGATGCTGCATGGTGTAGGGCACATCTTGCATGTCGTTGGGCAGCGGGTCTGGATCTGGGAAGCCCACCATAAGGTTGCTTTCCAGCCCCTCCTTGAGGTGACTGTCATTGTATACCTGGGCATCTGAAGATGAGCCGTTGCCTGAAACATCGATGTACATGAACTTGTAGTCAGCATCGACCATGGCGAAGAGGATGATGCTGAAGAAGCCCTTGTAGTTTTGATAAGTGGACCCTAAGTTGGCTGGAGCTTTGCAGGCCACGTGCTTGCCATCGATGGCTCCAACGGTGTGGGGGAAGTTCCACTTCTGATACCACTGCTCTGCAACTTTCTTCCATCCTTCTTCAGTGGAGGGGCACTGGAGGAGCTCCTCCTTGTATTCTTCGATGATGGCCTGCACCACTTCTCTGACCAAAAAGCTGATGGTGCTGGGTGGCACCCTCCAGCCATACTCCATGCTCCTGTAGGTGGTCCCTGAGGCCAGGTGGCACAGAGTGAGTGCCACCTTGAGCCCAGGTTCCAGGCTGGGCGGGAAGTTGGTGTTTGTCTTGGTCAACCTGGGTGTCAGGCACTGCACAACTTCGTCAAATATGGCTGGAGGCATCCTGAATAAGTTCTGGAACGCCCGAGGGTCTTCGCTCCTGAGCTTCACCATCAGCTTGTCGTAAAGTACGTACTGCGCTCTTCTGGTGAACCATCTTCGGAGCCAGACTTTTTTTGGGTGCCTCCTTTTCTTCCCGTAGTACTGTTCACAGAGACTGTAGATGGTTTCGCAGTGTTGCAGAAGGATGTTGGCTGCCAAAAGGATTTTTTCGCAATCCACGGTAGACATGACTGGATGCTGTGGAAGAGCAAGAGGCAGAAGAAGGCTGCAGAGGTCTGCACCGCTGGGCTGCTGGTCTGAAAGTACAAAGCAGGCGAGTTGCTCCCCCTTTTTATAGGTAGTATAGGTTTTCCACTAGGCATCCTCTAGGCATCCCCTAGGCATCCTCTAGACATCCTTAATATCCAAGGCAGATCCCCTCTGCGAACGTTTTTTCCACTTTAAATGCTTTGTTTCCATTCTGCATCCGTTAGGCATCCGTTCTGCATCCGTTCCACGTCCGTTCCACTTCCTCCCTGCGTCCGAGCAGATGCGAGTTGCGCGGATGCGCAGCGGATGCCTAGCGGATATAGTGGATGCGTAGCGGATGCATAGCGGATGCAGAATGGACAAACTGGATACATTTTCCATGCAAAAGTTTTAGGCAGCCTAAAACTTTTGGAGCAGATGAAACATCCATAAACGGATGCTGGACGGATCGAGAGGAAGCCAAACGGAGGCAGTGAGTACATCGCGTTTTCGAACGGATGGCAAGCTTTTTTGTCCATTTTACTTTCTCTTTGCATCCGTTGGTGCAGTGTGACACGGGCTTAGTTATCTCTTTTTTTAAAAAAATATTGTTCCCTTTTTGGGTTAATTTTTAGTATATTTTGCTGAGAAAGGAGGGGGAAAGTGAGAGTAAAAGAAACTGTGTAACACTCAACTAGAGGCTTGAAAACACCTTATTTTCTGTGACCAGACAAAGCTGAGAAAGCTGAGAACAACTGAGACTTTGTTTCAAGGACACTGCTACTTGATAAGATAGAGGGAAGAGCATGGGAGAGTGTTATTGCAGGTGCTCTTCTGGATTTCTATCAACAGTTGAAGTCTGGTGTTGAAGCTTATGGAAAGAAAGGTGATGAGTTTTTGGAGAAGAGTTATAAAAAGAGCTTTGGACAATTAAACAAAGTGCAGTGTGTCTTTTACTAAGCTGTGATACTCCGTCTTACTACCCTTATTGTATTGCTTTTTTTCCCCATTGACCTTTTTGGTGTTTGCTTTTGTCTTTTTTTTTTTTTTTTTTGGAAGATCAATTTCCACACTTATATTTTATTTTAAAGGGAAAGCCTTAAGCCTTTTTTCTTCTCTCTTTTTTGTTTCTTTCCTTTTTTTTCTTTTTTGGTATATTTGTTCTATTTTTTTTGACTCACCTTTTTGGTTTATTTTTATATTTTTCTTCCTTTTCATTTGAGGCCCTCTGACTGGATTAAGGTGTTGAAGAACCTGAAGAATCTTTTCTTTTCCTTTTTCTTCCTTTTTTTTTCTCATAAGTGCTTTTTGATTTGATTAAGGTTTACAAGAACCTGAAGAAATTTATTTTATCTTTTTTTCTTTTTTTTTTTCTTGCTTCCTTTTTATTTTCATTATTATTATTATTGGGGATTTTTTCTCCTCACTATTTTTATTCTTATTTTGAATTTTAATTGGCTATTTTATAACTTGGATTAAAGTTTAGAAGAATCTGAAGAATTTGAATTGCTTAAAATGAGTAGGAAATTTACAACTGCTGGTTCTTCAACTTCTATTCCTTCCTCTCCAACATCTGGAGGACAACATTCAATAAAGACAATGTTAAATCAAGAAAAAGAACAAGACAAAGTTACTCTACAGATGATTATGCAAGGAATCCAAGATATTAAAATAAGATCAGAGAAAATTGAAAAGAAAATAGAGAACATTGTACAAAGAACAGAGAATATTGAACAAAGAACAGAGAAGACTGATGAAAAAGTCGAGACCATCCAACAAATGATGTCAAAATACGATGAGAGATTCCAAAAAATTGAAGAAGAAGATAAACAAAGAGATAAGAAGATTGGAGATATTGGTAATAGATTAATGGTGATTGAATAAGATAAAAGTGGTATGTTGAGATGGGAGATGGATAGATCAGAATTTTATCTTAGATTTGAAAATGTAGAGGAAGAAAAAGGACAAAATTTAGCTGAAATAATGATAGAAATGCTTGCTGAAGCTTTGGAAATAACCCAGGAGAAGATGATGGATGGAATAGATGAGGTTTATCAAGTTTTCACAAGATATGCGATGAGGAATAACCTACCAAGAGAAGTCCACATCAGATTTCCCCAAAAAGTTATCAAAATGCAAATATTGCAAGCAGCAAAAGAGAAAGTATTGAAATATAAAGACAAAGAGATTGTGGTTCTAAAACAAATACCTAGAAGAGTGAGAGAGATGAGAAGAGAATACCGATTCTTGACCAAAATCCTACTTTAAAAAGAGGTGAATTATAGATAGCTGATCCCAGAAGGGTTAATGTTCATATGGCAAGAACAGAGATTTAGAATTGATTCAATTGAGAAAGTGGAATTATTCTATGCAGAATTCTTTGGAAGGAAAGGAGGCAGAAAAAGAGATCTCATTAATTGAATTCCAAGATGACTGTCAAAGGGTGACAGAAAAAGAAGAAGGCGCAGTGGAAAGGTGGATGCCAAAGAACAACGTGAACTAAGATCTATGAGAGCTGCCAAACCTAATTCTAAAATATAACCATGGAAAAGAAAAAATGGATTACAATTAATATAAATGGACTTAACTCAATCACCAAAAGAAGGAAAACTTTCCATAAATTAGAGAAATTAAAATTTGATATAATTTGTCTACAATAAGTACACATTAAAAAACAATATGAACAATTGTTGGTACAACCAAAACTAGGGAAAATATTTACTTCTTTGACCCAATGTAAGAAAAGAGGAGTGGTTTTATATATTAAAGAGACCACCCCAGCAAAATTGATCTATACTGATGAAGACGGAAGAATATTAATGGTGGAAATAATGGACAATAATATGAAAACACTCCTAATTGCAATTATGCTCCGAATGATAAACAAGAAGAATTTTATAAAAAATTACATATGAAAATAATTGAACTGGACTATGCTAATATAATTATGATGGGAGATTTTAATGGAACTGTAGACAATAAATTGGATTGTATAGTAACAGCAACAAAGCAAAATAGGACTCTCCCAAAATCCTTTTTCAAAATGGTTGATGAAATGAACTTAAAAGACACATGGAGAGAAAGAAATGCAAAAACTAAACAATAACCTTTTATTCAAATAGACATTTATCATGGTCTAGAACTGATATGATATGGATGACAACAGAACTAATATCTAACATTCAAGAAATAAATATTGAAACAAGCACTTGGGCAGACCACAATCCAATAAAAATTAAATGGAAAGGGCAAAAAAAAAAGATTGAGATGGACATTAAACAATACTATTTTAAGGGAAAAAGAATTCACACAATGGATGGAGAAAGAATTGGTTCCTTTTTTTAGAGAAAATAAGAAAGAAGATACATCAATTCAGAATGTATGGGACATAATAAGGCATATGCTAGAGGCTTAATAATAGATTATATAAGGAAAAGGAACATTAAGAAAAGATTAGCCTCTAAGGCCTTAGAGGAGGAGCATAAAAGACTTGAAAAAGAGCTACAGAAAATGCCACAGAAAAAAGATATTAAGTTAAAAATGGACATAATTAAACACAAAATGGGTCAAATAGAAAAAGAAGAATTAGCACAGAAAATTAGAGGTGCAAAACAGAACTACTTTAAAGATGCAAATAAACCAGGTAGATGGTTAGCATATAAATTGAGAAAGGAGAAAGAAGCAAGGAAAATATCGCAGTTAATAGATGACCAAGGTCAAATTTGTTATGGCAGTAAAGAAAAGAAGGAAATCATTCGAGATTTTTATGGGAAATTATATAAACAAGAAAATATTGATGAGGAAAGAGTTAAAGCCCATGTCACACTGAACCAACAGATGCAAAGAGGATGTAAAACAGACAAAAAACCTTGCCATCCATTCGAAAACGCGATGTACTCACTGCCTCCGTGCCAGCCTTTACCTACCCAGCTGAGGATGCGGGAAGTCACTGAGTCTTTCGCGGTGGCTCTGGCGATATCATAAGTAGATATGGGTAGATCGGGGCAAGTCTCTATTTGTAATGCTGTCATCGCTGGTGCCGGGTCTTCCTCGGTTTCTGGAAAGGGTGCTCTGCTCAAAGCGTCCGCATGGGAAATTTGTTTCCCTGGTCGATGTGTCAGAGTGTAGGAATAGGCTGCTAGGAACTCTGACCATCTAGTCATTCTTGGAGAAAGGATATTTGGTGTTGGCTTGTTTCCCGCCAAAATTCCCATTAGTGGTTTGTGGTCTGTTATAATTTGAAAAGTCCGCCCGTAGAGATACTCGTGGAAGCGTTTCACTCCAGCGACAATTGCTAGAGCTTCTCTGTCGAGTTGGCTGTAATTCCTCTCGGTTTTAGACAAGGTGTTATAACTATGTATCATTTATGTGTTTGCAACTGTGTATCAATGCAACTATGTATCATTCAGACATTGCAACATTGTATCATTCACGTGTAATCATTAAGCTTCTGTCTTCTCAGTGACCTTTTACAGGGCACGTACAGAGACAAGGAGTCAAACATTTGCAGAAATGGTTTATTCACTTGGGATTACATTGTCTGGCATGCAGCTTTGTGAAGAAGTAATATCCTGATCAAATATAAATCTTGCCATCCTGTCTGTCCTGATATCTTGCTTTTGTTTGAGCCATTGTTAAATCTGTATATTCCGTCTGACCTAGGCTTAACCTAGGTTCTGAATAAACAATCACCCCCTTTTGAATGAGCATAATAAAAGAGCGTGTACCCGGACATTCGGGGCGCACTCATCGCGAGGAACTTCGTCTCCTGTCGTTTCTCTCTCCTTCGCTCCCTATCATGAGACGCCCATCTGATGCGGGATAGCAGATACCGCATTTTGGTGACCCCGACGTGATTCCCTAAGGGGGATACGCCGCGACGCGCTCATATCTTACTCGCTCGATGGGAGCTGTGCACATCATCGGATCTGAAACACGGTCTCGACTTTCGTAAGTATGGGCGGAAACTTTTCTCAACAACAGACAGAGCATCTGAAGGAATTGAGGGAGTTAGTCGCCTCTTCTTCTAAATATTCTGCTAATTTAAAGGGCTCGCCTGTAAAAATTAAACCTATTGCTACATTATTGGCTTATGTGTGGCAACATTGTCCCACTTATCCAGAGAAAGGGTCCTTAAAAATCTCCATTTGGGAAAAAATTGGTGACTATCTCCATAATCCTCCTCCTGCACCTATTGGCATTTTGGTCACTTGGAGGAAAATTATGGAGGCTTTAAAAGTCCATTATAAAATAGAAGCAGAAAGTGTATTAGAATCTCCTCCACCAAGTTATGATAACTTTTCTGTCCTTCAACCCTCCGATCCCAATGATCGTAAGTCATTACAAGAGCCTCCCTCCATCCAATCCACTTCTTTAAAAGGAGAGCTCTCGTGTCCTCCACCACCACCCCGAAAGGGGGGGGTGTTGTAAAAGCCATTCAACAAGCCTTTTCTGAAGGAGAAATGGATGAGGACACCCTTGCAGCTGCCTCCCTTTATCCTATCATACAAGCCGGCAATCCTCCAGCTCCTCAGTATACCCCAATGCCGTACAAAATAATTAAGGATTTAAAAGCAGCTTGCAAGGAAAATGGTATTCAATCTCGCTATGTACAGGGTCTTTTAGGATCAATAGCCCAACCAGGAGCTGACTTGATAAATGCTGATTGGCGTACATTATTTGCCATGATCCTCACGCCTTCACAATTTTTGGTCTGGGAGTCAGAATTTCATAAGCGTACTGCAGCCGCAGCCGCTAGAGGCTTACCGGCAAATGTCACTCTAGATATGCTTAATAGTACTGGCACTATGCTTACCGCTGCCCAGCAGACTGCCACAGACGCAGCTGCTTTCCCTATACTACAGGATTGTGCTTTGGCCGCTGCTCGAAAAGTTGACAATGCGGGATATGTGCCCAAATCTTTCTCTAAAGTTATTCAAGGACCTTCTGAGCCTTTTTCCTCCTTTATAAACCGTCTCACAGAAGCCTTAGAGAGACAAATTGATAATGAGGAGGCTTGTAATGAATTACAATTGAAACTTGCCTATGAAAACGCAAACGCTGATTGTCAGAAAGTTTTGCAACCAATAATTAATAAGAAAAATGTTACCCTGGCAGATTATCTTACAGCCTGCCGAATCATAGGAACCACATCCCATTCCATGTCTACTCTGGCTACAGCCATTACTGAAGGCATGCAGCAGAACATGAGCTCTCTTCTTCCCATTTCCCAACAAAACACTCGCAAAATGGGCAATTGTTTTAATTGTGGCAAGCCAGGTCACTTTAAGAGCCAATGCAGAGCCCCGGGCGGGGGAGCAAATATGTCAAGAAACCAGGTAGCTCGCCCAAAGACACCATGCCCTCGATGCCAAAAAGGCTATCACTGGGCTAATCAGTGCAGAGCCCAAAAGAATGAACAACAGAATAACCCTGCAATCATCAAAAAACCTTTTTTGAATCAGGGAAACTAGAAACGGGGCAGGCAGCCAGCCCCACAACAAAGGCTGCTGAAAATTGCAACTTTTCTTCCTTCGCTTACGATCTTGTTGCTAATGAAACTGTTACTTATCTTCCTGGTGTCACTGACTTTCTCTTTGTACGTCTTGTTCAGCCTTTTCATATGCCCCCCAATATTCCAGTGCTAGTCTTTCCTGTAAGGGATTTAGCGGAACAAGGTATTCTTGCCTCTCCTTTTCTGCATGATCCCTCTGTATTGTCTGATGTCTGTCTGTCTGTACTAGCTAATACAGAAGTTACTATAAATGAGGGGGATGTTGTGGCAAAAATGATTGTGCTCTTAGACCAACAACAAGAGCAACTCTATGCAATTGAAAGACCAATTAGTCAACCAAAACCTACAGTAACATTCTTATTGAATGGTTGATCCTTTCTTGGTCTTTTAGATACTGGAGCGGATATTTCCGTCATCCGAACCACTGAGTGGCCAAACACCTGGCCTGCAGATGTGGCACCAGCGGTGAGAGGAGTGGGGGGACTCCAGGAGACTCGCATTAGCAGAAACTGGGTAAAAGCCCATTCCCCTGAGTCTCAATGTGTTGCTTATATTAAACCAGCTGTAATTCCTCTGTATACTAATTTGTGGGGAAGAGACCTTATGTCACAATTTAATGCACAACTTACCCTTTACTAACCATGCTTCGCTTGCATTTGACTCACAATAACCCTGTGTGGATTGATCAGTGGCCTCTCCCTTCTATAAAGCTTGAAGCCTTACATTCTCTTGTTCAAGAACAATTAGATAAAGGTCATCTAGAACCTTCATTGAGTCCATATAATACCCCAGTTTTTGTTATCAAAAAGAAAAATGGCGCTTGGCACCTCCTTCAGGATTTAAGGGCTGTGAATTCGGTCCTCCTTCCAATGGGACCCCTGCAATGTGGTCTTCCAAATCCTAACATAATTCCTCAAGAGTATGACCTTATCATTATTGATTTAAAAGACTGTTTTTTCTCCATTCCATTACACCAGTTAGATAGAAAATTATTTGCTTTTACAGTACCAACTTTAAATAATCAGAGACCTACCAAACGATATCAATGGAAAGTCTTACCACAAGGCATGTTAAACAGTCCAACTATGTGTCAATTTTTTGTGGATTTAGCCTTGCAACCATACAGGGACAAATATCCTCATTTTTTAATCTATCATTACATGGATGATATATTGGTATCTGCACCTGGCCCAAAGGGCACGGTATTAAAAACTCTGCCGTGCCTGACCTCCATTCTAAGTAAAGCAGGTCTCACAATAGCCCCAGAAAAAATACAATCCAAACCACCCTTTTCCTATTTAGGTCACAAGTTACTTGCTTCAGCTGCTGTTCCTTCCCTTCCCCTCCCAACACTTCCTCCAAAACCTACACTTGTGATCTTACAACAGTTTCTAGGAACCTTAAATTGGGCACGTCCTTATTTGGGTTTGACCACAGCTACATTAGCTCCTCTCTTTAATGCTCTTACACAAGGTAAAGCCCCTTCTGATGTTATCATTCTAAATAAAGAGCAGTTGCAGGCATTAAAAGACGTTTCTCATTCACTGGCTACTCGATGGGTGGATCGAGCTATAGAGAATTGCCCTTTATCAATTGCTTTACTAAATACTGTTCAGAGACCTACAGCTGTTATAATGCAATCTCATCAAACACAGGTTCTGATTTTAGAATGGCTTCATTTGTCTCACACCCCATGGACCACAATCACTAGTAAAGCCTCTGCATATTCCCAGTTGATCTTTAAAGGTCGACAAAGATGTAAACAACTCATGGGATGTGAGTCTGTTTCAATCTTCACTCCTTGCTCACTGACCACGTGGGAAATGCTATGGTGTAATTCAGAAGAACTACAATACGCTTTAGAAGAATGGCCAGGGCAAACTTCTTGCCATTTACCAGCAGACCCACGTTTCACTTTTCTTAAAACTCTCCCTTTTGAATGGCAATCCCCTCTCTCAATATCTCCATTAGTAGATGCACCTACGCTTTATGCAGATGGGGGGAAAGTGTATGGTGCTTGTGCATGGAACCAGAAGGGAGAGTGGAAAACTAAAATTACCCCTCCGCAATTTTCTGCTCAACAGGCAGAACTTGCTGCATCTCTTATTGCATTTCAACAGTTTCAAAAAGCTCCTTTTAATTTAATAGTTGATTCCTTGTACGTTTCTCAGATTTTGAAAAATATATATCAAGCCTATTTATCTCCTAGCATATCTGTTCCTTTGTTAAAATTGATGATTCCTATACAGCAATGTATCAACAATCGTAGGCATCCATTCTTTGTAGCACATATCAGGAGCCACCAACCTCTTCCTGGTATTTTACAGGAGGGAAATAAGGTGGCAGACACTGCAGCAGCAGCTGCATCAGGTAAATTAATTTGTAATCTGACAGCAGCACAAAGCCATGACTATTTTCACCAAAAAAAAAAAGCATTACAAAAACAATTTTCTCTAACTCAGGCAGAAGCTGCTGCCATTATTCAACAATGCCCCACATGTAGTAAGCAAGGACATTCCATTCCCATAGGAGTAAATCCTAGAGGATTAAAAGCTTGTGAAATTTGGCAAATGGATGTAACTCAGTATCCACCTTTTGCCCCTTGGAAATATTTGCACGTTTCCATCGATACATATTCAGGATTTATTCTGGCTACTCCTCAAAGGGGAGAAGCTGTAAAACATGTCATCAATCATTCAATTCGTACCTTTGCCTCGCTGGGACGTCCAAAAGAAATCAAAACAGACAATGGACCTGCCTATATGAGTTCTGCTTTCCAGGACTTCTGTAATAGATGGGATGTAACTCACAAGTTTGGGATTCCCTACAACAGCCAGGGGCAGGCTATTGTGGAACGAGCTCACTTATCTCAGAAACGTGCTCTTGATCGCTATTCGTTACGGGAAAAACCTCCCAACCTCCCAGCATTGCAAAATTCTCTTAACATTTGTCTTTACACTTTAAATTTTCTTAATCTGACTGGCATTCCTCCTACTTCTGCTGCCTCACGTCATTTTTCCTCCCCTTCACCCCCTCCTAACAGACCTCTGGTACATTATCGCAGATTGCCAGATCCCGCCTGGCAGGGTCCTGCTGAGCTTCTCACCTGGGGACGAGGCTACGCTGCGATTTTACTACCAGACAAAACCACTTGCTGGGTCCCTGGTCGGGCGGTAAGACCCTATCATGGGAATTCCTCTGCTACATCTGCATCTTAAACTCTTCCTGATATTCTTGCCTATATCCTCTTTGCAATTTCT
>BLBF01017905.1:0-17062 GCA_015471245.1 Laticauda colubrina
TTTTCACAGTAATGATAGTTCTAATTTTCCCATTTCTAATTCTTTTTAAAATTTGTATTATTAATTTGTCATAATTATCTTTTTTTATAAAGATAATTATATAGATAGCTCTTTTTTGAAGAGCATCTTGCTGTTAACAAAATGCCTAATTTACCAAATTTACACTTTTTTAAAAAAATTATCAACTTTATTGAATACAAAAAATTAAAATATACAAATATACAGACTCAAAAAGCAAAGATTCATACAAATGTTACCATAATCTCTGTGGTAAAACAAATTAAACTTTCCTTTAATACATTGGACAGTGAGTTAAATATTTCCTAAATTATATTATGTGACAGTTATTTCTTACTTCCTATGGGTTCTCTGTTATTTATGTTCTATCACACATAATGTTCTGTTGTTAATATTTGTTGTTGGATTATACTTATTTATTTTTACCAATGAATTCCTTCTATTGATTGTTTAAAGTATGAGAGTCTAAAACTGACATTAACTATTCCTGTTTGTTATTGTATGTATCATAATCTGTTTCATATGTTAATTCCCCCCCCCCCTCGATTCACCTTTTCATTTTTTTTTTTTACATTCTAGCCAATCATACCACTTATTCCAGGTTGAGTAAAATTCCACCTCCTTTTTTCCTTTTAATTTTAGCGTGAATTTTTCCATTTCTGCACATTCACAAATTTTTTTAATAATAAATTGTATTGGTGGTATATTAGGCGATTTCCAAAATTGAGCCAGTAAGATATGTGCCGCTGTTAGGATATGGATAATCAAATATTTTACTTTGGAGGAATAATCTTCCTTAATGATACCCAAATGATACAATCTAGGTTCCCACTCCAATCCACCCTGGACAATTTCTTCTAACTAAGTTTTGATTCTAATCCAAAAACCACTGGGCATGTCCACCAGAGATGGAAATAGTTCCCTTTGCATTTCCAACAAGTTGGATTGGATTGCATGGTTCCTTTTGCATTTCCAACAAGTTGGATTGGATGTTGGATATATTTTTGCTAATCTGGAGGTTGCGAGATGCCATCTATATATCATTTTATATAAATTATCTTTATAAGACACTGATTTAGTTATTGTAAGATTTCTCTGCCAGATTTCTTCCCAGTCTTCTAAGTCTATATTATGGCCGAAATTTCTTGCCCACGCTATCATTGGTCGTTCCACAATTTTCTCTGCTAATTCATATTCCAATAGATAATTATATAATTTATATATTTTTTTTGTCTGGGCCCAAAAGTATCTTATCAAATTTAATACTCTGTGATTCTATTCCAAATTCTTTTAAATCTTTCTCATATCTTATTGCTATTTGGAAATAGGACCAACAATCAATCATTATTTTTTTGGTTTTCTAACTCTTGGGTCAATTTGAGCTTTTCTTCTTTGTCTAAAATTTGGTAATATTTGAGCTTTTTACTGATGTCCATTGTATTAGGGTAGAGCATTGCCTCCAGTGTTGATAACCATAGCGGAACTTTAATATAACAATTTTTCCTCATATTAGACCAGGTTTTTATCAAAGATTTGCATAGAGTATGTCTCTGGAAGTATGAGTGATTTTTATTACTCGGGTTCCACAAAAAGGCATGCTACCCTTATTTGTAAGTCATATCCTTCTAATGTAAGAATTCTTTTGTTATCCAATCCAATCCTTTATCCACATTAACATTGCTGCTTTATAATAGGTCTCCCAGGCAGTGAGACCAAAGCCACCTCTGCTTTTATTATCTTGTAAATAAATTTTCTTAATTCTTGATTTCTTGCCTGCCCATATGAATTTCATAGAAATTTTATCAAATTCTTTGAAAAATGATTTATCCAATAATATAGGGATCATTTGGAATAAATAAAGCAGTTTGGGTAGAACATTCAATTTAATTGTGGCAATTCCACCTAATAAAGAAATCTGCATTTTGCTCATATCTCCAAATCTCTTCCTATTTGTTGTACTAGTTTAACATAATTGTCTTCTTTCAAAGTTATTGTTTTGGGTCTCAACCACATACCTAAATATTTAATCTTATTGACAATTTGTAGTCCCATTATTTCTTCTAGTTCTGTTTATTACTTGTGATATCTTTAACTAACATTTTGGTTTTTTCTTTATTGATTTTCAACTCAGCTAGTTTACCCAATTTATCAATTTCTCTTAATAAGGTTGGTCCTGACTATATTGGATCCTCTATAATAATGACCACATCAGCAGCAAATGCCTATAGTTTATATTCTTGTCTTTTAATCTTTGTACCTTTAATTTCCTCATTCATTCTAATTCTGTCCAGTAATGTTTCTAAAGACCCGGTCCCACTGCACTTACGGATGCAGAGAGAATGTAAAATGTTAAAAAAAGCTTGCCATCCGTTGGAAAACGCTATGCATCCGTTGTGTGAAACACAACGTGTGTGAAACACAGTGTGAAACACTGCATACGTGTTTCATATGCTCTATCCGTCGAGCATCTGTCCACTGCAATTTCATCTGCGCAAGAAGTTTTGAGCTGCACAAAACTTTGTAAACGGATTAACTTTCCGCCACGTACAATGTACATCCGTGACATATATGGGCAACAAACATTCTATGTCCGTTATCATCTGTTAAACGTCCGCTGTATCCTCTCTGCATCCTCTGGCCATCCCCTCAACTCACATCCGCTGCAGCTGAAAACGGAAAGAGGGAGGAAACAAAAGGTACACGGAACGTCTACACAGCGTTAGTAGCACGGAAATAGAAAAGATGTAAGCGTATGCATCTCGTATATAAAGGATTAAAACGGACAAAACGTTTGTATCTGGGATGTATCTCGAATATTTAGGATGTCTGCAGTATGTCTAGAGTATGTAGAAGGACACCTAGCGGACAACCAATATTTTCTATAAAAAGGGGGAGATAATCATCTGGATCTCAGTATGAGTCCAGTAGCCGTGGTGTACAGACCTCTTCACCCTTGGTCTTGGTCTTCCACATCATCAATTGTTCTCCACCATGGATGATGACACAGTCCATATGATAGCTGTGCTCATTCATCACCAGAACCAAAATCTGTTCAGACTGTATCAAGTTTTACACAGAAGAAGGAGACATCCAAGAGCTATGTGGGTCCGAGGATGGATCGTGAGAAGAATGGAGTTTGGACTATATGACCAGTTGATGGTGGAGCTGAGGAATGAAGACCCTCGTGCATTCCATCACCGGGCCTTAATATTGTAATAAAAAGAAGAGGCGATAATGGGCATCCCTGCCTGACACCCATTTTCATTTCAGAAGGATTGGTAAATTCTCCATTTATCATTGCCCTTGCTTTCTGAGTTAAACTGAATCTAACATATTTGTGAAGTTAACTCCGAATTTCATCAAGTTTATCTGAGGTTTCATAAATTCCCAGTTTAGGTTGTCAAATGCCTTTTGTGCGTCCAGGAAGACAAGAGCAACTTGGCTTCCTGGATGTGTTTCATAGTATTCTAATAAATCATCATTCTTTTATTTCTTGTATTATCTGTCTCATGGAAAGAAATCCATTCTGGTCAGGGTGAATTCTTTCATTGAGAATTAGCTTCAATCTTTCCACCATCACTCATAAAAATGTTGTAATCTGTGTTTAAAAAGAGATATTGGTCTGTAATTTTTTTACCTGGGTGGCATCTGCACCCTCTTTAGGGATCAATATAATATGGGCCTCTTTCCCTGGTTCTGGGACTCTTGCCTCTAATAATATTTCATTGCAAATTTCTAGGAACAACTTTTCTAGTGATTCTCTGATCTCTTTGTATAATTCGCCGGGCAACCCATCTGGGCCTGGAGTTTTATTGCTTTTTTGTCTTTTAATCGCTTCTTTTAACTCATCTAAAGTTATCTCCTTATTTAATATCTCTCTTTTATCTTCCGTTAATGGCAGTAATGTATTTTATTTCAAATATTCTTCTAATTTATTTGCATCTATTTCTTTTTGGTTATATAAATTCTCAAAATTTAGTCTCTTATGATTGTTTTCTTTTCCTCCAATTCCGTCTCTAATATCCCATTATTATCTTGCAATTGGTATATAATTCTTTTTTGGTTTTCTTTTTTCGGTTTATATGCTAACCATCTCCCAGGTTTGTTCAAAGTAATTTTGTTTTGTGTATAGCAATGTCTTAATTAAATCTTCCTGGTCTAATATATTCAATTCATGTTTAAATAATATCAAGTCATTTTTAATTTGTTCGTCCCGTGGGGCTTTCATTGTCTATCTTCCAAATCTTTTAGTCTTTTTATTAACAAGTTTTGTTTCTTCCACTTTTCTTTATTTCTGTTGGCTGTATATGCTATCGACATACCCCTTCATTGTTTCCCAAAGAATTTGCAATGAGGTATCTTGTTTTTTATTGAATTTAAAAAATATCTCTAATTCTTCCTTAATTTTTTGAGTATATCCTTTTTCTTTCAATAGTTGTGGGTTAAGTGTCCACCTAGCTTTTTTATAAGTTTGAGTGTTCCAAGTTATTTGCAATGGGTTATGATATTCCCAAGTGTTGGTTAATATTTCTATATTTTTTACATCCTTAAGTAAATCATTATTCATCCATGCCATATCTAACCTTGACCAGGATTTGTGTGGATTGGAGTAGAAGGTAAACTGGGTCACTTCTGGATTCAATTTCCTCCATGCATCTACTAAATCTAATTCCTCAGCCATACCGAAAAAACATTTAGGCAATGTATTTTGGTTTTTTAAAATATTTTTGATCACTAGCGTAATCCTGTTTATTGTTAGAAATTGCATTAAAGTCACCAATTATGCAAATCATAGGGTTGCCTAATTCTATTAATTTTGCATATAGTTTTATAGAACTCATTGTGATTTGTATTGGGGGCGTATATCCCTACTAGTAAAATCTTTTTGTTTTGTATAACCACCTCTACAATTAATATTCTTCCAACCTTGTCATTATAAATCAGTTTTGATCCTTCTTCTTTGATATATAATGCTACTCCTCTCTTTTTTTCCTCTGCTAGTGATGTGTATAGTTTCCCTAACTTTTTGTTTTGGAAATATTTCTGTTCTTGTGCTTTAATATGAATCTCTTGAAGACATATTATGCCCAACTTCAGCTTTTCAAGTTTCAAAAGTATTTTTTTCCTTTTTGATGGATTGTTTAAGCCATTAATATTTATAGAAGTCAGTGTTAATCCTTTCCCCATTCCTTCTTATCTTAGGTGTTACCTCTCATTGCTTTTGGCTACTGTTTGACTTCTGGTTTTGACTCCTGTTTCCTCTCAGGTGGATCTTTCCCCTCTATCTTCTTTGTTTTGGTTTTCCTTCCATTCTTTAGTTCTTTGTTGTATTTCTTCTTGACTTGGCGTTTCCAATTTGTCTCTGCTATTTGTTTCCTCCTCTGATCCGCCCAGCTGTTCAAAGAACTCTTGTGCTTTATTTAGGTTATCAATTTTCACTCTTTTTCCATTCCAGGATGTCAGAATACCTTCCAGGGTAATCCATCTAAAAGAAATATTTTTTTTTATTTAAATAATTAGTGAGGAATCAATAATCCTTCCTCTGTTCTCGGACTCTTCTTGGTATTTGTTTCAGTACTATTATTTCTTTATCTTTGTATTTTATTGACTCTTCTCTAGAAATCTTGTAAATAATATCTCAAGACTTTCCTTCCAGCAAATCTAATATGGACCTCTCAAGGGAGTCTGTGTCTTGCATAACTAGTATAGACTCTGTACATATCATCAAATTCATTTATCATCTCATCTTTGTCTCTTTGAAGAAAATTTGCTAAAAGTTTAGCCATCACTGATGTTAAGTCCTCCTCTCTAGTTTCCTCTACATTCTGAAATCTCAAATAATAAGAGGCTCTATCCATCTCAAGGTGGATTAAGGCCTCTATAGAGTTTCCTTGTTGTCAGTCGTAATGTTATGGTTCATAAGTTCTAACTTTTTCTCATTTTGTTTCGGATTGTTGTTCAATTATCTTTTTTCTTCATTTTTCTTGGTTGGATCAATTATTATTATTTCGTCCAGGTTTCTGATTTCAGTTTTCATTTCCCCTATTTCTGATTTCAGCTCAGTTTTAATTGCTTTTCGGTCTGCTTTACTTTCAATGTGATTTTTGGCCATAGATTCGTGTAACATTAGCATTGCATTCTGGATTGCTAATAGGGAGGTTTGTACTGATTGGGTGCTGATTGTGACAGTTGATTTCTCGGGGGGGGGGGGCAACATTCCTTCAATTGTTCATTGGGTTGAAACTGACGGACTGGATAGTGCCGTTGGCACAGGTTTTTCACTTGTCTTAATAGTGGTGATAGTTGTCATATCTTTTATCATCTATTATCCTATATATACTATCCCAAATTACCATCAATTCTGTGATTTTCTAATAAACAGTCTCTTAATTATAAATGAAGGTTTCCTAATCAGTATCAACCACTATTTTTCAATAGAAACACATATCAGACAATATCACCTTTGATTAACTACTCACCAGCTTCCATCACAATCAGTATACACTAAATCAATTTTGAACTCTTAGCGATATATATTAGAGAAAAAATACCTATGGTGTTTTTGTAATAAATACTATAATAATTTCACTGGGAAAAGGGTTAAGTAGGACAATTAATGACCACTTTCATCAAAATCAATTAGGGTTATCTAAACACATTACTATATGATATCTTCAATATTTAGTTCTTAATTATACCGATACTATACGTAAAATAAGAATTGTGAATAATGAAGGAACCAAAGAAAAGAATCTATATAAAAAAATAGGAACTAAAAAATAATCACCTACTAAGTTAATCAAAAAAATAGAATTATATAAGTTATCTGATACAATATTCCTCCTATCTATAATATGACAATAAGCGAATTAAATATATACCAACGTTCTTGTAGTTCAAAACAATATTTTTCAGTTACAAGTTTATAAGTCTCTTCATTCACAATGAAACAGTTTACCAGAGTTTAGATTTCTCAGTGGCCGTCTTAAGAATTGCATAGTCACTCTTCTTTCCGTTTAGGTTCTTATCCAATCATTTTTTTTTTCAGTTCATTTGATTTTAACACATTCATTTCAAGCTGTCAAAAGGAAACGGAACCTTCCAAAAATAACTTCTCAGCTCTCACACCACACTCCAATTTTCCGTCAAGATTCCTCTTGTTTTCTTATTTTCACTATTACATTCACTATTGTCCCAGTATTAGGGGTGGTAGGTTAAAACACTGCTGCCGATTTCTACTTTCCCCCATTTTACCTTGGGTTTCCTTTGCCCACTTAATTGTTCTTTCAAACGATCGTCTATCTCAATTGTTATCCAAATGAATTGTAATCCAAATAAAGCTTCCAACCTCATGTGATCTCCACCTCTTCACCCACTGCCCTCTCCTTGCTTCCTGCTAGCTAGTTTGTCACGTCTCCAGGTCTGGCCACAAAGGCTGATTTCTATCGCTTTGGACTTTGGGCTTTCTTCTTCAACATTTTGGGATCGCAACCTCCCAAACTGTCTCTAAGAGTCTCTTCTCGCCTTGCTGATCCCTCCAGGACCTGACACCGCCACGAAAGGCCATCCAGAGGAGAAAATCCAGGATCAGGAGATCAGAGCAGAATGCTCCTGAACTGCCATAATATGATGTCACCAGAAGTCAATTATAATTTGTATTATTAATTTGTTGAAATTATCTTTTTTGATTTAAGAGCATCTTGCTGTTAACCAAATGCCTAATTTACCAAATTTAAGTTTTTTTCTAACAGACATCAGTCTTGATCGAGACTGGTTATGGTATGGATGCCAAAGAAGCTTATCTCAGAAATAATTGAAATAGAAATTGAACTGAGCTTGTGGGCAGATCATAGCTGTATCAAGTTTAGCTGGAAAGGTCGATCCAAGACACTAAGATGGACTTTACAAAGAGCAATCCTAAAAGAGGAGGAATTTAAAATTAAACCGGAAAAGGAAATGAAACTCTTCTTTAAGGAGAACAAATTAGACACATCCCTAGAAAACACAGCTAAAGCATTTGTGAGAGGGGTGGCGGGAAATTATACGGTGAATAAAAACAAGAATAAGAAGCTACAACGAAAAGCATTCCATTTCTAATATAGAAACTTGGAGATGGAAGCTGCAAGAAGAACCAAAATAGAAAGAGATAAAAATGCAAATGGGTTTAATAAACTTGCTGGAAAAAGATGACCTAGCCCCAAAACAGAAAAGAATAAAACAAAATGTGTTTGAGAATGCCAATAAACCAGGAAGATGGCTAGCCTGGAAACTGAAAAAACAAGCAGAAAAAAGATGGATCACTAAGCTACAAAATGAACAGGGAGAAATATGTTATCGAGAAGAAATAAAAAGGAATATAGCTCAGAAATTTGATGAGGATCTATATAAAGAAGAAGAATATGTAACAGAAGAAAAAGTGACAAACTGTTTTAAGAAAGTGAAATTTCCGAGAATATTGGAAGAAGAAAAAAGCTTATTGAATAGAAGAATAAATCTTGAAGTGATTTGGGCAATAAATAAACAAGAAACCAATAAGGCAACTGGCCCAGATGCACTCCCTGCTGAATTATATGAAACCCAACAAGAGTTGTTTGGCAACAGAGTACTATTTAATGTGCTATACAACAGAGTACTATTCAATGAAGTCATGGATAAGGCAAAAATTCCAAAATTGCGGAAGGAAGCAACAATTACGATCATTCCAAAAGAAAAAAAATGACCAAACAAAGATAGGAAACTGCAGACCAATATCTCTATTAAATGTGGACTATAAAATTTTCATAACTGTAATAGTTGAAAGATTCAAGAAAATATTAAACAAACAGATCAAAATGGCTTCCTTCCACATAGGCATCTTAGGAATAATATCAGGACAATTTTAGACATCATAGAGCATTATGAAAATCATAGTGGAGAACAGGTAGCAGAACAGCTATTACTCTTGGACGTTAAAAAAGCCTTTGATAATGTAAAATGGAGTTTAATTCTTCAACAAGTATATGAATTTGGGGCAAAAAATCCTAAATGTAGCATAAGCATTATATCACAAACAAGAAGCTAGGATATTGATAAATGATCGCATAAAAAATAAATTTAAAATACAAAAAAGAACAAGACAGGGATGTCCATTATCACCATTATTATTTATTTTGACATTAGAAGTATGAACAAGAATAATTAGGAAAGAACCAGAAATAAAAGGACTAAAAGTAAAGAAAGAATATAAATTACAAGCCTTCGCTGATGATTTGGTTTTTATTTTAGACAATCCGCAAAATTCTGGACCAAAATTATTAGAGCAATTAGAGGAATTTGGAGAAGTAACGTGGCTAAAAATTAATAAGGAAAAAACTAAAATATTTACAAAAAATATGACAAATGCACAAAAGGAAAATTTAATGAGGATAATGGACATCCAGATAACAAATACAATTAAATATTTGGGAATTGTAATTTTGGCAAATGTATAACCCTCAAAAAGGATAATTCCACTAATTAAAAAAATAACCAAAGATTTTAGGAAATGGAGCAACTTAAGACTTCTCTTTATGGGGAGAATTGCATCTATAAAAATGAACGTATCATCAAAATTATTGTTTTTATTCCAAAACGCTCCAGTTAAATTAGAGAAAAATTTCTTTGATCAATTGGATAAGTTAGTATCAAAATTTATATGGCAGGGAAAAAAGCCCAGAATTAGACTGAAATTGTTGCAGGACGCTACTGAAAGAGGAGGATTTAACCTACTGGATTGGGAAATATATCATAGAGTGGATACTCTGACTTGAGTTAAAGATTGGATAAGTGTTAAAAATAAAAGAATATTAACATTAGAAGGATATAATTTATAGGCAGGGTGGCATGCCTTTTTGTGATAGGACAAAGATAAAATTCATGGTTACTTTCAAAAGAATAAAATTAGGCAGACCTTACTAAATGCATGGAATAAAACTAAAGCCCCTGTCACACTGCACCAACGGATGGAAAGAGGATGTAAAACGGAGAAAAACACTTGCCATCCGTTGGTTAACGTGATGCTTCCATTTTGTACTCACTGCATACATTTCACTTCCTCTTTATCCGTCCAGCATCCGTCTATTGACGTTTCATCCGCTCAGAGGGTTTTGAGCTGCTCAAAACTTTTGCGCGGAAAATGTATCCAATGCTTCCATTCTGCATCCGCTAGGCATCCGTTCTGCATCCGTTACGCATCCGCTATATCCGCTAGGCATCCGCTACGCATCCACACAACTCAATCTGCTCCAGCAGTAAACAGACGCAGGGAGGAAGTGGAACGGATGCAGAATGGATGAAAGCGGATGCAGCTCACAAAGGAAGTATTTAAAATGGAAAAAACATCCCCAGAGGGGACCTATCTCAGATATTAAGGATGTCTAAAGGATGCCTAGAGGATGCAAAAGGACACATAGGGGAAAACCTATATTGCCTATAAAAAGGGGGAGCAACTCATCTGGATCTCACTTTCAGACCAGCAGCCCTGCTGTGCAGACCTCTGCAGCCTTCATCTGGATCTTGCTCTTCCACAGCATCCAGTCATGTCCACCATGGACCGTAACAAAGTCCTTTTGGCAGCCACCATCATTCTGCAACAGTGCGAAGCCCTCTACAGGCTCTGTGAACTCTACTACGGGAAGAAAAGGAGGCGGCCAAGAAGCGGTCCGAAGGTCCGAAGATGGATCAGGAGAAGAGCAGAGTACAGACTGTACAACAAGCTGATGGTGGAGCTCAGGAACGAAGACACTCGTGCATTCCAAAACCTCATGAGGATGCCTCCAGCCGTGTTTGATGAAATTCAGCAGCGGCTGACACCCAGGTTGACCAAGGCAAACACCAACTTCTGGCCCAGCCTGGAACCTGGGCTCAAGGTGGCACTCACTCTGCGCCACCTGGCCTCAGGGACCACCTACAGGAGCATTCAGTACGGCTGGAGGGTGCCACACAACACCATCAGCATTGTGATCAGAGAAGTGGTGCAGGCCATCATCGAAGAATACATGGAGGAGCTCCTCCAGTGCCCCACCACTGAAGAAGGATGGAAGAAAGTTGTAGAGCAGTGGTATCAGAGGTGGAACTTCCCCCACACCGTTGGAGCCATCAATGGCAAGCACTTGGCCTGCAAAGCGCCAGCCAAGTCGGGGTCCACTTATTTCAACTACAAGGGCTTCTTCAGCATCATCCTCTTCGCCATGGTCGATGCTGACTACAAGTTCATGTACATCGATGCTTCAGGCAATGGCTCAGCTTCAGATGCCAGGTATACAACTCCAGTGACCTCAAGGAGGGGCTGGAATGCAACCTCATCGTAGGCTTTCCAGATCCAGACCCACTGCCCAACGACACGCAAGATGTGCCCTACTTCATCGTGGGGGATGACGCCTTCTCCCTCAGAACCTACCTCATGAACCCCTACACCTCCAGATGCCTCACCCGTGAAGTGAGGATCTTCAACTACAGGCTGTCCAGGGCAAGGCAGGTGGTGGAGAACGCCTTTGGCATCCTGGCCAACAGGTTCCAGGTACTTCTCACCACCATGCAGCATCACACAGAGACCGTGAGGAGGATTGTGGAAGCTTGCTGCATCCTGCACAATCTCATGCGCACCCGCTACCCAGTGTTGGAGAACAGGCTCATGGACCTCCAACAAGGCAGTGGGGACATGGAGCCTGGTGAATGGAGGCAAGGGCAAAACCTGACAAACACTCAGGATGTGCAAGGCCCCAACAGAGCCTCACGTGAAGGGAAGAAGCAGCGCAACCTCCTGAAACACTGGTGCAACTCCCCAGCTGGAGCGGTGGAGTGGCAAGACAGGATGATAGATGCTTAATGGATGCTTCCTTCAGCCTGTCTCATCACACGGATGAGATTGGGCCATGTATGTTGGGTGGCCCTACAATGAACAGGGCATTTAATAAAGAGTTGTGTTTATGTTTACATGTGTGGATCAATGATTAAATTGTTATTGATAATAAAGTGCCATAGGTGTGGCACCTGGGAGGGTGGACCATACAGTCCCACTATGCTTGCACTGGAGGCTTATCTATCCCACTGCTATCCTTACCCATCCCAAAAACATGCAAAGGCTTAAACCATTTCTAAAAGTTTCCACCAAGACTATATTAAAAAAAAGAAATGAGGCAAGTGTGTAAATCAAAGATAGACTTTATTAACAACAAGCTATAAAAGAAAAATGACCCAAGTCAAGGGTCCAAATAAAGTCCACAGGTAGCCAGCCAGCCAGTCTCTGGCACTCCTCTTGGTCGCTCAGTCTCAGGGGTGAAGGGTCCAGGTGCTGTGGAGGTGGCTGGTGCTGGAGTGCTTGTCTGAAGCGCCATTGGGGTGCAGCATCAGCAGAGTTAGCACCAGCAGAAGCACCACCGCCAGAAGCATCATCATCAGCTCCTCCAGAAGCAAAAGCAGCAGAAGCTCCAGCCGCAGAAGAGCGAGCCCGTGCTACAGAAGCCCCAGCAGAAGCAGAGTCAGGGCCAGGGGGCGGGATGGTAGCCCTGTCCCTCTTGCCAGGGCTGGCAGAAGATGGCTGAGGCTTTCTGTTCTTCCCCATGGTTGTGGGGTTGCTGGCTGGCAGGGAGGCTGGCAGGAACCAAGGCTGGCAGGAAGGCAGGCACCAAGGCTGGCAGGCAGGCACCAAGGCTGGCAGGAAGGCTGGCACCAAGGCTGGCAGGAAGGCTGGCAGGCAGGCAAGAACCAAGCCTGGCAGGAAGGCAGGCACCAAGGCTGGCAGGCAGGCAGGTAGGCACCAAGGCTGACAGGCAGGCAGACACCAAGGCTGGCAGGAAGGCTGGCAGCAAGGCTGGCAGCCAGGCAGGCACCAAGGCTGGCAGGAAGGCTGGCAGGCAGGTAGGCACCAAGGCTGGCAGGCAGGCAGACAGCAAGGCTGGCAGGGAGGCTGGCAGCAAGGCTTGTAGGCAGGCAGGCACGAAGGCTGGCAGGAAGGCTGGCAGGCAGGCAGGAACCAAGGCTGGCAGGCGGACTGGCTTGCAAGGAGGCTGGAAGGCAGGCTGGCAGCAAGGCTGGCAGGCAGGCAGACAGCAAGGCTGGCAGGGAGGCTGGCAGGGAGGCCGGCAGACAGCAAGGCTGGCAGGGAGGCTGGCAGCAAGGCTTGCAGGCAGGGCAGGCAAGGCAGTCAATGCATCCGGCAGCAGGTCTTTCCTCCGAATGGTGACCTGCTTCCGAGCTGCTTCCCTTTATATCCGTGGGGCTTATGCAATGCATCCTCCCCGCATGTGCAATTAACGCTCAGCATCCGTTAGGCTTCCGCTGTGCATCCACTAGGCTTCCGCTGTGCATCCGCTTCATCCGTTCCGCGTCCGTTCTGCATCCGCTGTATCCTTTCCGCGTCCGCTTTGCTGAGGCCTCCCGGAAGCCTAGCGGATGTGCCATCCGCTCCCATCCGCTTCCATCCGCTAGGCTTCCGTGGAGCATCCGCTTTCCATCCGCTCTGCGTCCTCCCCGCGTCCGTTTCTTTCCGTGTTGTCCGCTCTGGTTATGCAAATTTTTGCCCCTTTTGAAAGCGGATAACAACGGATGGAACATTTTTCTCATCCGTTGTGTCCTTTTTACTAACGTTTTGTATCCATTGGGCAGTGTGACAGGGCCTTAAACAGCAAATCTATGTTGAAATACTAACTTGGGTATCTACATTAGAAGCGTTAATATACCCAAATTTAATGCGTCAAGGTCAAGTCATCACATATGAGGACATATTAGATGAGAAGGGTGACTTAAAGACAGGAGTTGAAAGATTTGAGATTCGAGATAGAATGATGAGCCTATTTACAATTACAGTTGAGGTATAGTAAAGCTATGAAAGAATGGGGTATTAGTAGATGGAAAACAGAATTGAATAAAATATTAGGAACGGATGAGAAATTGATTAAACAAACTTACAAAATATTATTAGAATGCAAACTGGAAGAGGAAAAGGTGAAAAAAACAATGTTAGCCTGGATGAAAGATTTTGGATATGGCAATTTGGATGATTAGCAAATTTTATGGGACAGGAATAGAAAAATAACCTTGGCAGCATCATATAAAGAAAACTTACACAAAATGTTTTGTCAATGGCACATTCCACCATCAAAATTGGCAAGAATGTATACGAAATTATCCCCTAAATGTTGCAAATGCAACAAAGAAATTGGCACATACTACCATGTATGGTGGAAATGTGAAAAAGTTCAAACATATTGGTTGAAAATTAGAAATCAGTTAGGAGAGATATGTAAAATTAAAATAGAATTTAGACCTGAAATTTTTCTATTGGTAATCAATGTGGGAAAATATAATAAAGAGGTAATATACTTAATAGTCCATGTCACCGCTACTGTGAGATTAGCCCTTGCCCAAAGATGGAAAGGTAATGATATGCCAGAAGAGATAGAAATAACTAGAAAAATTTGGACGTGCACTGAAATAGAGCAACCCAAGAATTAAAAGATAAGACTGAATCTGATTACTACAAAATTTGGAAGTTTTACTACTGGTTTAAAAAAGAAAGGAGTAAATGTATTAACAATGATATATACTTATGTATATATGTAAATTTTTATTTTTTGCTATATGTATTATACGAGGATGTAAGACAAATAGGTAACGTTGTGTGTCGGGATGTATGCACCACGTTCATTGTTTTTAAATGTTTTTCTTTTTGTTGTTCATTAATAAGATTTATTATTTAAAAAAAACAAGAAATTATTGTAGACTTTCTACAATGTTAACAGAAGACTTTAAACTTTAACTTTGCTGTTGTTTAACTTGGGGGGTCCTTAACTCCCGGTCCACAGCCAATTGAGAATCAGGCTATGTAAGCAACAGGCAAGCTGCAAAATCATCCACCCCTACTTCACTACTGGAAGAGCCGGAAAGGTTGGGGACTGCTGATTTAACCTGTTAACTATTTTTTCTTTGTATATGCAATGTATAACAGGTCAAACTAGATTTGCAAATAGATGCAAACTATTTTGTAAGTTTTGTAAATTTTGGACCTGTTTTCCAAAGAGGAAGCTATTGTTACAATACATCTGTCACTGTTCAACTAGGGGAAGATAAAAAATCACCCCATATTATTCCAGAAAGCCTCTGGGAAATGACATGAATCATGAGATGTCATTGTATAACTAAAAGTTAGATAATTTTGGAATGTAATTCTTAAAGTATGGTTTGTGTTTTATAATAGTTACTGTTGCAGTTGCCATTGAAATTTATTTATGGAATTGGAATGTATGCTTAGGACCCAGTTGTAATATAAATGGTATATAAACCTGAATAATATTTGTTTTTCTGAAATCATAATTATCTTTTGCTCATTTATGGACATTTAATGAAACTTTTAGAAAAGTATCTAAAAATTCAGATCAAAATAATAAGGGTTGAACCATTCAAAGACACTGATACCATTTTCTAAATAATTACATAGCCTGGCAAGACATTTATGGACATAATTTAATCCTCTTGTGCCTCTTTTAAAATTCTAAATAGTTTAATACTGAGACTCAGCCTTCTCTTAAAATACATTTGCTTTTAGAAGACTTCCTCAGCCTGGCTTTTTAATGTAAGCTAGACTCCTGTACTGTTTATATAATAAATTTATTCTTTCTACTTTTCCTGCAGTATTAGCAACTCCCTCTAAGGAATTCCTCCTCCAAAATGTGTTCATCTCTCCCATTTCTGTCCATAACAGGCATAAATAAGGCAATCCTCAAAGCTTTGGATTTTAGTGAGACTATTTTGCCAGTAATTAGATTTCTTTTAATGCTTCTTAATCAGAACTTATTCCAACCCTAAGAATTAATTGGAATTCTCAATGTTAACCCATTCAAATATGTTTTGTGCTACACAAAACTAGAAGGGAGTAATGTAGTGTTATTCTTCAAAAACTATTCCTTATGTAGTCAAACAGTTCAGAAATTTGGATGATAATGAGTATTGAACCAATTTCATTTGGTTCTTTGGAACTTGATAGTTTTATTTTTAATATGTTTTGAGACTCACGCGTTTAATAATAACCTTTCCAAATCTGGTACACCTGATGCATTGGCCATCAATGTAATTTAATAATGGAATTTCTAACCAACAAGGGAGCTGCCCCAAATGTCCAGGGGCATATTATTCCAATCTTATCCTGTATTTTTATCCTGCTCATTGAATATAATGATAATGTGTTCCAGGTAGCTGCATTTTTTGCTTGTTTTTCTATTGTGATACTACAGCTCCCAAGTTAGCTTTCCATGCTTAATTTTTAAAATGAATTCTATTGCAACTCCAATTATACTAAACCACTTTGCTCTTCAAACTGAAACACAAACATTACTTTGTGGAGAGAATATTCATTCAGCGTCTACCCAGAGGTTTTCCCCAGCTCTCAAATTTGTGTATGCCTGGACAGAACAAATAGCAGGGTGCATCTTTGTTTTAAATTCATCTACCTGGCAGAAAGAAGCTACTATAAGAGATTAATCTTATATAATAAGATTTATATAAGATTATATAATGGGAGTTGCTGGAATGCAGCTTCGTATTACGCTGAACAAATGTACAGACAAGCTAGTAATACAATGTATACAATGCAGATCTTAATGGTGACTTCTTTCTTCTTAAACAAATGCAGGAGAGATAGTTTAATTTGCAATTTAACGAGCACAAAATCAGGAAATTGCACAACTGAATTTCTCAACTAGTAACCCGCCCGCGACACTAAAAACAGTCTTACGCCCCCGATTCAGAACCGTTTTCTTTTTTAATATATACCCAGGGAAGTCCCATCCTGACGGCCTTCACGGAAAAACCTCCTGTTTGGCGGGCCCGTCCGTTCTTCTCACCTGAACAGCAACGCCGAGGCCTCTAAAACTGTTTCTCTAGAATTCTGGGACAGGTCACTTAATGCTCGCGAGAGCGCTGTAGTGGCACATTCCATCGCGGCCACGGTCCCATTGCAATGGCATTTGCCTTCTGTTAGTCTTAGAGAGAGAGAGAGAGAGAGAGAGAGAGAGAGAGAGAGAGAGAGAGA
>BLBF01017920.1:0-25939 GCA_015471245.1 Laticauda colubrina
TAGTATTTCACCTAAAACAGTTAGGGTGAACAATGTTATCCCTAACAGGTGTGCATGGGCTTCCACCATCCCAGGAGTACTTCTGAAGTGTATCCCAGGCTCTCTGCCTTGTCTCTCCAAGCTGCCTGCTTCTTCTTGGTGTCGCGATAAAGTCTGTGACCCTTTTTCCAGAGGTACTCGTTCTCCCTCAGCCATTCCAGCACCTCATCCTCATAGTCCTCGGAAACGGTGTACTGTTTCCTCTCTCCCTTCTCCTTCCCTTGTCTCTTCCTCCCTCTGGCAGGGGCTTCAGCAGGGCCTTCAGGGGCTTGAGCATTAGGGCCTTCAGGGGCTTGAGCAGCAGGGCCTTCAGGGGCTTGAGCAGCAGGGCCTGCAGCAGCAAGGCTTTGAGGGCCTTGGGGCTGGTCCACCACAGCAGCAGCAGCAGCAGGTTCAGAGTCAGTGCCAGGGGGTGGGATGCTGTTTCTGTCCTTCTTGCCAGGGCTGGAACAAGTAGGCACGGGCTTCCTCTTCTTGTCTGACTGACGAACCATGGTGTTCCTTGAAGATGTATGTGGCAGCACGTCTTTCCTCTGAATGCTGACTGCATGCATGCTGCATCCTTTTATATCCATGGAGCTGACGCAATTCATACTCCCTGCATGCGCAGTGAACGCTTTGCATCTGATATATATCCGCTCGGCATCCGCTTTGTTTCCTATAGGCGTCCGTGATCATCCGCTTCATCTGCTATGAATCTGCCCCTTCCGCTATGTGTCCGCTTTGTAATTCTCCCCCAGAACCCCTTCGGAGGTGTCATCCGCTTCCATCCGCTGTCATCCGCTAGGCTTCCTATGAACATCCGTTTAACATCCCCACTACATACTACCCACATCCGTTCTTTTCCGTTCTGTTCCGTTCTGTTTATGCAAATTTTCACCACTTTTTGGAGCGGATGACAACGGATGGAGCCACCTCCAAAATTTTGCTCGTCTGCTGTGTCCTTTATGCATACGTTTTGCGTCCGTCGGCCAGTGGGACCTAGCCTTTAGTTGTCTGGTAAGTATGGACAAGGAAATCATTAGAAAATAGCAGTTCAGGTGCTGGACTAGGATGGGGAGGAATAAAGTTCAATCTCATCCTTAATTATGGAAGCTTACTGTGTGACATTGGGGTATTCATCCGCTTTAGCCCAACCTATTTCAAAGGTTTGCTCTTGTGGAGGGAAAATGAAGAGAGATAAAAGTGTTTTGAACTTCTGGATAAAAACTGGGATGTAATCTAACAAATAAACAACAGCTGACAGAAGAACAACTGTGGAAACTTCAGAAAAGATTGCGAGGAACTTCTGAGCAGTTCTGATTCAATGTTTTAATGAGAAAAAAAGAACATATATTACTCTGGAATTTCAGAGAATTCAGATTTAATTGTTATGAGCTCCTACTGAATTAGTTAAAAATGCTTTCCCTGTATTACTTTAAAAGATTTGGAAGAATTCAAGGCCTATTCAACAATTACAACAACAACAATAGTAATAATTTATTTATCTACTTTAACAAATCTCCTTATAACATTAATTCTTTTTATACCCCCATGTTTCTAACTTCGGCTTTTATTATCTAACCATTGGTAAAATAAGTCCCATATCAAGAAATATTCAGTTCCTTCTTTCTCCTTAATGGTAATCATTAATCTGTCCATTACTGCACATTCTAATATGTTTTTAATTACACTATCATCTGTTGGGATCTCTTCGTTTTCCATTGTTGTGCAAATGCAATTCTGGCTGCAGTTAGCACATGCAAAATCAAATATATATCCCTTTTGTCATACTTTTCCAGTAGGATGCCCAACAAAAATATTTCTGGTTTCAAATCTATATGTTGCTTTATCATTTTTTCCAACCAAGTATGTATTTTTATCCTTTTTTTTGGGGGGGGGTGGCTTTGGGCATGTTCACCACATATGATAATGCGAACCAGATGTCTAGTTACACTTCCAACATTTAGCAGACATATCTTTAAACATTGATGCCAATCCTATCCTTTCCTATTGTTCTGTATGAAACTTGGTAGGTTCCAATTTCCCTATTCTGATTGGCCAAAAAGGCCATTCGCGGATTGGCTGTTAGAGAACCAATCCAGTTAACCCGCCAAATGGCGGGAACAGTTAAAGCAGTATCATTGGCCACAAGCTGCGGGCAAGCCGCTATAAAAAGGGCTCCCGCGGCTTGGGCTGTTGTTCCGTTACTATTGCTTAGCGAGTTTAATAAAAGAGTTTATTGTTGGAACCCGGTCTCTCGCGCTTCTTTCCGGACGGAACACTGGTGACGAGGATGGGATCATCATAGAAGAGTGAGACCGAAGCACATGGCGATCTGAACCGAGTGAGAGAGATGGTCGGTAACAATGCGCTGCCCGCACCATTCAATCCTGATGAGGAGGATTGAGAGTTGTATATCGATCATTTTCTTATGTTTTGGGAAAGCAACGAACTGCAGGAAATCTCTGACCAGAGGATGAGGGCTGTCTTCCTTACACACTGCGGACCAGCCATCTTTAAAATGGCAAAGGCGCTGGCTAAACCCAGAGATCTCAAACAGATGATTTGGCCTGAGCTGAACAGAATGCTTCGAGCACACTATGCACCTGTGGTCTCCAACTTGATAAAAAGACACAAGTTCTACAAGAGGGACCAGAAGGAAGATGAAACTGTCAGAGATTTTGTAGCAGCCCTGAGACACATTGGAGGAGCCTGCGAGTTCCAGAACATGGTCGAGGCCATGAGGGATCGCGTGGTCCTCAGTTTGAAGGACACTACCCTTCAGAGCAAACTCCTGAATAGACCAAACATAACTGTGGCTGAGGCCATTGCAGAGGCAATCGCTGCTGAAACAGCAAAGAGGTCAGCAGCCACCATGCACAAAATGAATGCAATCCCAGATCTGCCAAACCAAGCCAGAGAGAAGAAGGCAGAGGGAGGAAAGAAACAGCCCAGAGCAACAGCCCTCTACGAAGATCTCAAATCCCAGAGAGATACCAAGAATGAAAATGAAGATGTCCATAGACTTCAATCAGACAAAAAATGGCGTGAAAAGAGGAGAAACTGGCAGGAGTTTAAATGTGCGGGATGCGGGGGCAACCACCCACGAGCTGAATGCCGGTTCCTCGACGCAATCTGTAGGGCTTGTAACAAATGGGGGCACATCGAAAGGGTCTGCTGCAACAAAAAGAGCTATAGTCCAAAAAGACGTGGCAGCACCCCGCCCCAGACATGAAGAAAGACAAGCTGGAAGCAGATGGAACCAAAGCAAAAGAACCAGTGACAGAGAGGAAACACATCAGACAGTCATCATCGGAAATGCCAGGGCAGAAAATGGGAAGAAGGTGAAGATAGAGGTGAGCATCGAAGGGAAGCCCTGTGAAATGGAAGTCGACTCAGGGTCATTTCTATCTATGGTATCCTGGAATACCATCCGGTGCCTGATACCAGACATTAAACAAAAAGAACTACAAAAACAAAGACTGATTTTAAAAGACCACCAGGGAAATCAAATCCCGGTAGTAGGTCTAGGACATTTCCTTGTCAAATTCAAGAACCACGCCGAAATCGTGCCTCTGACCATCGTCAACTGTGATCGCCCTAGTCTGCTAGGGATCGAATGGTTCGTGCCTCTGGGAATCGGGATGACTGGGATCAACCGCATTGCTGCAGCCAACTGAGAAGAGAGCCTGCTACAAGAATTCCAATATGTTTTTGACAGCACCCTAGGCAAGTACAAGGGGACCCCAATTTCATTTAGCCTATACCCAAAAATAGCCCCCATCCGTTTAAAGGCCAGACACGTCCCGTTTGCTTTAAAACCAAAAATTGATGAACAACTGAACAAATTAATAGCTCAAGGGGTTTTAGAACCAATCGACCATGCCAGGTGGGAAACACCCATCGTTACTCCTGTGAAACCAGATGGGTCAGTGCGCATCTGCGGAGACTATAAGGCTCCAACAAAGCGCATACCCAGTACCGGTAGTGCAATATTTACTGCACTCACTAGGAGGAGGAAGAATTTTTGTGAAGCTTGATCTCATACAGGCGTATCAACAACTACCTGTTGACCCCATTACCGCAGAGGCACAGACTATTGTGACACATAGAGGGGCATTCAAGTGTAACCATCTCCAGTTCGGCATCAGCGTTACCCCAGGAGTGTTCCAAAGCCTCATGGAATGTCTGTTAAACAGAATCAAGGGAATCCTCCCTTATTTTGACAACGTTCTGGTCTCAGCAAAAAACACCAACCAACTAGAGAACAGATTAAGAGCAGTTTTAACAAGATTTAGAGATGCAGGCCTCAAAGTAAAACGAGAGAAATGTGATCTAGCCACCAACCAGGTCGAGTTTTTGGGCTATTTAATCGATGAACAAGGCATACACCCCACCGAAAAAAAAATAAAGGCAATCAAAGACGCACCTAGACCTAGGAACAAAACTGACCTTCAAGTATTCCTAGGTCTCATAATTTTTTACAATGTGTTCCTGCCCCATAAGACAACCATAGCAGAACCCCTACATCGGCTGCTAGATAAAAAAACTACTTGGACATGGGGCCACCGGGAACAAGCAGCATTTCAGGGTATTAAAGACCTATTAACGTCTAACACCATTTTAATCCAGTATAGCAATACCCTGCCTTGATGGTCACCTGTGATGCATCGCCTTTTGGGATTGGCGCCATCTTGAGCCACAAGCTACCAGACGGCAGAGAGGCATCAGTTGCTTTTTATTAAAAGATGCTTTCCAAGTCAGAACGCAATTACAGCCAACTTGACAGAGAAGCCCTCACAATCATTGCCGGAGTCAAAAGATTCCATGGGTACCTTTACAGTAGAACTTTTTCAATCATCATTGATCACAAGCCCCTTTTAGGAATCCTAGCAGGCAACAAGCCAACCTCGAACATTCTGTCACCTAGAATGATGAGGTGGTATGAATTCCTTGCTGCCTACTCCTACACACTGATTCATCGCCCCGGAAAAGCCATCACACATGCCGACGCCCTGAGCCGTTCCCGCTGCCCATCACAGAAGAGGACCCAGCTCCAACCATCTCCACACTACAACTAGAGACCTGCCTGGACCTGCCGCTAACTGCAGCGGACATCGCGAGAGCCACCGCTAAAGACCCTTTGACAGTGCGCATATTGAATTGGGTAGGTAAGGGCTGGCCGGAGGAGAACAAAACTGAGACTTTTAAGCCATTTAAGCACCCAACAGACTGAACTGTCTATAGAAAAAGGTTGAATTTTATGGGGTGACAGGGTGGTTATACCAAACAGTCTCCAGGAAGATGTTCTGTGCATGTCGCACGAGGGACACCCGGGCATAGTCAAAATGAAAGTCCTGGCCAGGAATTACGTCTGGTGGCCAGGGCTGGACAAAGACATTGAATGTTGGGTGACAACAGGCCATGACTGTCAAAAATCAAGGCCTACCCCCCCACAGGCACCAGTCAGAGAATGGGAAACTCCCTGGGGTCCATGGTCCAGACTACATATTGACTTTGCTGGGCCGACAAAAGGAAACACCTTCCTAATAGTTGTGGGTGCCTACTCGAACTTAGAAGTCATCCTTATGGCTTCCACAAACTTTTCGCTACACATGGGCTGCCTGATGTACTAGTGTCAGATAATGGGCCCCAGTTTACAGTGTTAGTATTTGAACAGTATCTGGCTGCCCAGGTTATCCGACATGCTTTAACAGCGCCGGCCCATCCGGCTGCAAATGGCAGAACTGAACGCATAGTTCGGTACACTAAGGAGAGCCTAGATAGAATGGACAAGGGGGACGTGCAAGACAAACTAAACCGACTACTAACTCTACAGCATATTACCCCTAGCAGCACAACCAACAAAAGCCCAGCAGAACTCCTAATGGGTAGGAAATTATGTTCCTACCTAGACAGACTGCACCCCACTTACACCTGGGACAAACCCTCCGACTCCTCCAGCAAATACCAAACATTTGAAATTGGCGACCTGGTCGATGCGAGAAACCTCACTGGAGAACTGTTGTGGCTTCCAGCCACAACCACCCAAATTACAGGCCCCCGGTCTTATCGACTACTCCTAGACAATGGTAGAGAATGGAAGTGGCACATAGACCAGCTTCATTGTCGCAATCTCGAACAAAAAAACACCACAGAACCAAAAAAAATAAATATTGACCAAAAAACAACCGAGGGGGGGGGGAATACAAAATAATAAAAAAGGGATAGACGAACCTCCCATAACAAGACAACAAACACTACAAAAAGACTATCTAACAAATCAAAAAGAGCATTCACGGTTAGATGAACCCCAAATGAGAAGTCTGGGAGCAGGAGAACGAAGCGAAGCCTTCCTGGAAGGAAACAACCAGGCAAGCTCAACCAACCCAGTCAAACCAGGAGGGAGCTGTGGAGCCATCTCAACCAGCCCGAGAGACTCAGGCGGGAGCGGCAAGGTTGACTCACCCTTCCAGGAAGTTCCATGGAGAAGGACCAGAGAGACAGTGATCCCGTCCAAACCTCGAAGACCACGCCGAGACTGAGTTGCGCAGGTCAACCAGGACTCGAAAAAGCCCCACCTACCTGCGTGACTATGTGATGCACCTTGGACTAAACCAAGGGGTATTCTGTATGGAACTTGGTAGGCTCCAAGTTCCCTATTCTGATTGGCCGAAAAGGCCATTCACGGATTGGGTGTTAGAGAACGAACCTGGTTAACTCGCCAAACGGCGGGAACAGTTAAAGTTGTGTCATTGGCCACAAGCCATAGGCAAGCCACTATAAAAAAGGCTGCCGCGGCTTGGGCTGTTGTTCCGTTACTATTGCTTAGTGAGATTAATGAAAGAGTTTATTGTTGGAACCCAGTCTCACACGCTTCTTTCCGGATGGAACACCTATCCCATCCTATGCTATCCTATTCTATCTAGTTGTAAATGTTACGTGTAATTAGAAAGGATCATTAGGTCAGTGATAAGAGCATTTCTTTTGTAAGCCTAAGTCTCTAATTAAACTGCTATCATTTTCACTAAAAAGGTCCAATAACCGATGCTTAATCTGAGATTTTATAAATGCCATTGCTGATCTCAATAAATTAGCCTTTTCAGATGGCGGCTCTCAGCTCTGAGCAAGGCCAATATCTAGAAAGTCACAGATCTTTGACAAAGGCTGGAATTTGTTTAAATAAATAAATAAATAAATAAATAATATTGAGCCAGATGACCTTTGGCAGATCCTGTGATCCTTGCTTAATCCATATTTATGAAGTAGCATCTGAAAATTATTAGTGCTTATAGAGGTGCATATTTTTGGATTAGATTATGAAAAGTTGGTTCAGAGAACACCGCTTTTGCCAAAAAATCATTAAACTAATATCCTGGAAAGCATTGTGGTTGCTTTCATGCTTTTTAATTTTTGTATTAAGATTTTTGTTGAGGCATAAACTAGTTTACCTCAACTTGGTGGAGACCTCCTCTCCTGATGTATTTAAACTGAGGCAGCCATCTTCTCCAGCCAGCAAAACTGTGGCATGTATTGATGCTAGAAATAATTTAACTATTTCTGAAGATTATCTAGTCAGGGAAGAATGTTGCATAATATACTATATTTTCTTGTTCCATAGTGTACAGTTGCCTCAGCAGACAGAATTTAACCAATTTTAATTTCAAAAATTAGTCATGGTTGCTAGTCTTTAGATAGGGCCACCTAGTGAAGTAGTGAGATTAGCGGGCGACGACGACATTGCAGTCAATGGCAAACCATTTTGATGAAACTGCTAAGTAAAATGCATACCTGGATGCAGGAATCAGGAACCAACATCAACTATCAGGAATGGTTTTATACACGCCCACTGTTTGCTCAAATGGAGCTTCACAGTTCGCCCACTGCTTGCGTGGTCTGGTTTCCAACAGGCTGACGACTATTACTGATCTGGGGTTTGGAGACCCCTGAACTAGAACTTATCTTTATCTTGAGGACATTAAGGTTAGTTGTAATTTAAATTATTAAAAAGTAAATATTTTTGTTTAAAAATATTATTTGAATATCAAACAATATATAGGTAATATGAATGGTCAATTAGGCAATCTCAGACTAATCACGACTAGTTACTAATCCTTTGGCATTTTTCAAGCATATGTCCAAATCATTTTTTTTTTTACTTTCCTCCAATTTTTCTCCAGAGAGCCATCTGATGGTCTTCAGGTAATTTTCCAGGAGGCCAGGGAAAGTAATTTCAAGTTCATTAAGAAGCTCCTAGATAATCACATCACATTAAAAAAACAACAACACCCTTCATTTAGCTGCATCCTTATTCAGTAGATGACATTTTCTAATGGTAATGCTAACTACAGCTACTTCAGTTAATATGGGTGTGTGATTTGGTTTGTTGCAAAACAGCTGAGATCTTGGCCCCTTGATTCAAATTGCATAATTTAATTTGGCTATTCCTCAATGAAGAAATAGTATTGGGTCAGTAAATATCATTCTTATGACATGCACAGCTCCATTGCTCTTAATATTTTTCCTAGGCTGTTCTCATGAGGATTACAAATGAAATGTTAATAAAAAGTACTTTTGGAAAACTGGTTTTGAATGAGCTGTTGATTAATCTTTAGATATAGTAAACCTAAAATCAAAAGGCTATGTGAAGAAACATGGTTCCACCTCAGGGTTGGACTAGACATGAACTTCATTTGCCCTCCATCCCCAAATTTCTCCTAAATTTGAAGCGTGGAGAGATAAAGTTGTAAATGTAGGAAAGTCTCTTAACATCTCTTTATCATGGCTGCATCAGGAGACACCCTTAGCTAGCCTTTATAGTATAAATAAAAATGCTGCCACCAGATATCAATTAAAGAAATACAGGTCCTGTATACCTGTCCAGTACTATGGTTTAGGATTTCTACACTTTCTGGGGGGAAAAAACTGCTTCTTGCTTTACTCTATTGCATTTGCAATTTTAGTTTGAGATTTTACTGATTTAATTGAGCATTAAAGAATTGCATTAAGTGTTTGATCACTCTGTCTCCTAGCAGGATAGTTTTTAAAAATCAAAACAGATTTAAAAATTTTACTGTATTGAAAGAAGCAAGTAAAAGAAAACCTGCTTTTTAAAAAAAAAAAACTTGTTATAAACAGAAGTAGTACATTATATTATTTAGGTACAAGGAAATTTATACAGTGTTCACTGGAGATTATTAACACTTTGATTTAGATAACATAAACTGTCAAAGGTTAAAAATATATTTTTGTCAATAGTTAATTTTAGCTATTATTTCAAAAATATTGGTATGAATTTGAAATTTGGAACATCTCTCTCCCAGAGGTGAGATATGTCCCCACCCTTCTGGCATTCCAGGTGGGCTTCAAGCCTGATTTGGGTCCTCAGTGGGGACGTTCTATGCTAGAGAAGGTTGGGTACAGTAATAGGGAATATACCACCTCTCCACTGCTTGAGAATCTAACTTTTAGTCTGTATTTAACTCTTGTAATTTAAAATTGTTTTATATTTGTTCTGTATGTAAAGTGGATGACTCCAAATCTACCATTCTGATTGGTTAAGGAAAAGACAAGTGGATTGGTTCACTAGGAACCAATCCAAAGAGATACCAAAAAGGCGGCAAATCTAAATAGCTGCCATTGGCTGCAAGCAGGCAAGCCAGCCGGTATAAAAGGGCTGGCCCCGGCTTCAGCCGGCGTTCCGTTACTAACTGTTAACAATAAAAGTATTTGTTGTTGGAACCCGGTCTACCTCGTGTGTTTTCCGAACAAAACAATATTGATATTTTTATTATACTGTAAGTTGCCCAGAGCCACTTTGGAAAATGATATTGCAGCATATAAATTTAATAAGTCCAGATCTGGCATGGGGTTGCGGACAAAAACCATCCAGGAAAATTCCACAATTCATCCATCCCATAGGACAGAGGTCTCCAAACTTGGCAACTTTAAGACTTGTGGACATCAACTCCCAGAATTCCCCAGCCAGCCATGTTGGCTGAGAATTCTGGGAGTTGACGTCCACAAGTCTTAAAGTTGCCAAGTTTGGAGACCCCTGCCATTGGAAAAAGTGTTGAAAATAGAATAGCTTGCTAGAGAATAGAAATTTTTCCAAAGGTGTATCTAGAGGCAGGATGTAAAATGATGGCCATAATTAATTAATTAATTGACTCTATGTTGTTCATCTCACCAATATGACATTAGATAGCTTACAGTCATGCTATTAAAATACTATATAAAGCATTAAAATGGTAAGAGAATAAAAACCATACAATTATGGCTGTATGAGTCCTGGTGGTGCAGTGGTTAAAATGTAGTATTGCAGGCAAAACTCTGCCCACAGCCTGGAGTTTGATCCTTTTTTCAGTGCTGTTGTAACTTCAAATAGTCATTAAATGAACTGTTGTAAGATGAGGATTACCTGTACTTGTACAGTAAGTATGATAACAGCTTACAAGAATCAATCCCTACAATTTATTTACAAATAAACTTGGCAATGTGTTTGAAGCATTATGTTGCTCAATTTGTGACCAAGTGAGTTTTCAACCCCAATAGATATACATAATTCATCATGCTTAGATTGGGAGGAGCAGTTTCATGATCTAATTTCATTTCTACATTTTGATAAAATATCTTTTGGGATAAGATATTTTCTGCCTTTCAGTTCTACTAAATTGCAATGAACTCGGTCTTTGGGAAATAATGAACATTTTGTGTGTCACTTATAGAGCTACAGGTTACTTTAAAAAATCTAGTATTTTCAAACTCGGACACAGGAAATAGATCTCCTCTCTACTCAATTATTGACTGTTTGAGCTTTGTGAGTTCACTTGTAGGAATCCTAGAGCTTCTGTGAGTCACTCAAGCCTGTATTTCTGGCAGATGGCAACAAGTAATGATAGATGAGCAAGACAAATGGAATGTTCCAATGTTGTGAGTGGGTAGGGTGTGATGTTATAACAAAATCATGAATTTCCACTTTGATAATGGGATGAGGAAAGACATTCCAAAGAAACAGTGATGCAGCAACAATAAATAATTGATTATGAATCCTATTAGAGCCCTTTGCATACTACCAAGGGGATAAATGTCTAATTCATTCCTTGGAAGAAAGTAGTATCTTCATAGACTTATCATTAGGATGGTCATTAACAATAGCAGAGGCAACATTGTGCTTTTAAATTATTTTTTGAGAATCTAGAGAACCTAACAAATATAATTTGAATTGATCTTATTTTTATATATTTGCTACTGTTGAGAGTTTCTTTTTTCATATTTTGAGGACAGCTAGGATGAGATATGCAGGAAAATTAATGTTTTTATTAAATTATATACTTACTATAATGTTTACATACAATTTATTCATTATGTAATGATTATAGTAAAATATATGTTCTTATGACTAATAGTAATTTGTGAAGATCTAAGTTAGACTGCTAAATAAACATGATTATTCCCATTACTTTAAAAATCAAGTTTTCATTCAAAAAAATCTGAATTCAGTTCAGATCTTAACTATTCAAAGGGAGGGAGGATTGATTTCCTCATAATGACTCTTATATGAAGCGGTTTAAGGTTATGCATCTTGCAAGCTATTTATCTGGAGAGAGAGAGAGAGAGAGAGAGATGTATTTGTGTGTGTGTGTGTATGTGTTAAGCCTGGGTTCCCCAACCAGGGTTAGGGAGACAAGCTAAACAGAATGTGCAGCGTTAGTCAGATAGGCACACAGATAAATGAGTGAGCTAAGCTTGTATGTTTATTAACATACAGTAAAAATAACAGATACGCTTGTGCTATCAAGAATATAGTTTATTCCATTATAAGTTCATAGCATAGTCAAATAACAGTCCAATAGTCATGTATCAAGTAGTCAGTCCATTCAGGGATATTCAGTTAGCAAAGTCCATGTAGAATATCCTATGTCAGTTCACTTACAAATCAGTCCTTTGTTGTCTCTCCCGTTCGAGCAATGCAGTCTTGATTCCAAGCAGTAATCAGGGATCATCAAAGCCAGAGTGAGTAAGCTGTAGACTTGCTACTTTTATAGTGTTTTCATAACCACTCCCTTAATTGCTATCCCACAGTTAAAGCTGCAGACACTTTAACATACACAACTATGATTCATAGTTATTATTTCACCTAAACCAGTTAGGGTAAACAATGTTATCCCTAACAGTATGTATGTGTTTGTGTCTGTATATAGAAATGGATATATGAATTTATATATAAAAATGGACATATGAATTATTAATATGTTTATATAAGTAAAGATAAAGGTTCCCCTCGACATACGTGCTAGTCATTTCCAGCTCTAGGGAGTGGTGCTCAAAGCCTTTACAAAGCCCAAGAGCCAGTACTGTCCAAAGACATCTCCCTTGGTCATATGGCTGGCATGACTAAACACCAAAGCACATGGAATGCTGTTACCTTCCCACCAAAGTGGTCCCTATTTTTCTATTTGCATTTTTACATGCTTTCGAACTGCTAGATTGGCAGAAGCTGGGACAAGTAAGGGGAGCTCATTCTGTTATGTTGTGCTAAGGATTCGAACCATTGAACTGCCAACATTTCTGACTGACAAGCTCAGTGTCTTAGCCACTGAGCCACCGCGCTCCAATATATATAAGTAGATACACATAGATACACATATTATATAGAAGCTAAAAATAAGATAAAGTAGAGACCTTCAAATTTCTAGATCCTATTATATCACAAGACCTAAAATGGACATCTAACATCAAAAACGTCATCAAAAAAGCACAACAAAGAATGTTCTTTCTGTGCCGACTCAGAAAGCTCAAACTGCCCAAGGAGCTGTTGATCTAGTTCTACAGAGGAATTATTAAGTCTTTCATCTGCACCTTTATAACTGTCTAGTTTGGTTCTGTAACCCAACAAGACAGACACAGACTTCAGAGAGTAATTAGGACTGCAAAAAAACCAATTACTACCAACCTGCCTTCCATTGAGGACCTGTATACAGCAGGAGTCAAAAGGAGGGCTGTGAAAATATTTACTGACCCCTCACATCCTGGACATAAACTGTTTCAATTTCTATCCTCAAAACGATGCTATAGAGCACTGCATACCAGAACAACTAGACACAAGGAGAGTTTTTCCCTGAACGTCATCACTCTGCTGAACAAATACTGTCCAAATACCTCAACACTGTCCAACTATTTACAAAGTCATTAATCTTCTCATCACTCCTTATCACCCATCCCCTCCAGTGGTGGGATTCAATTTTTTTTACTACCGGTTCTGTGGGCATGGCTTGGTGGGCATGGCAGGGGAAGGATATTGTAAAATCTCCAGTCAGAGGTGGTATTTGCTGGTTCTCTGAACTACTCCAAATTTCCGCTACTGGTTCTCAGAACTGGTCAGAACCTGCTGAACACCACTTCTGATCCCTTCCCATTTGTGACTGTAAGACTGTAACTTTGTCACTTGTATTCTTATTTATATTCACTGTTTCCTAGCATGATTTGATTGCTTATTGCACCTTATGACTATTATTAAGTGTTGTACCTTATGATTCTTGACTCTTGACGAATGTATATTTTCCTTTATGTACACTGAGAGCATTTGAACTAAGACAAATTCCTTGTGTGTCCAATCAACTTAGTCAATAAAGAATTCTATTCTATACAAGGGTGAGATTCATTAATCTGTTTTCTTTTTATAATTTACCCAGTCATTAGACATCTAAGGGAGAATCAAAGAAAAAAATGGACAAATTAGAACACCAAAAACATCTCAGAAACAACCAACAGACTATTGCAACTACACAGCCTCACTATAGCACATGTTCAACTAATACCCTCTAAAACATTTTAAGTAAATCAAAGGACCCAGTATCCCCAGAAATAAAAAAGAAGTATCTATGACTTTGAATATGGAGATTCTCAATCGTCCACATCATGGCTGTCCTAAAGTGCTTTTCCAAAAGACAACTAGACTTTCTTATTTTTTTCATTGAAAACAGAATTGAAGAAGCTTCTTGGATGATAAGCAAAATGTTTTCAAGGTAAAAAAAAATAAGAAAAAACACTTTTGGGAATTTATGACCTTATAATCAACTATGAGCAGAAGTCTAGCAAAGCACATCAATGAGCACCAACTGGAAGATGCAGTAAAAACTCCTTAATCTTAATCTTACAACACATGAATAGATTCGATCATAGTTTCAACTGGAAAATTGTGAGTATCCTAAACTAAGCTAAATTTAAAAAATGCTAGGGAATTCCTGGAAGACAAATCAGCCACCAATAGACACAAAGAGATAAACCATATTTACAAACTGCTCATAAGAGAACTGTTCAAAAGGTAAGGAAATAGACAAGAACACATCTTCTCCAGCAATCAGATAAGCAGGGATTAATATCAGACAAGCAAGAAGAAAACAATACCCTCATCAAGAAACTACCAAGAAGAAAGCAACAGCCTTGCCAAACTGACAAGATATTATATATAAACAGGTAGCAAACTCCACATTATAAGTACTGGTGATATTACCTAGTTGGAAATGAAACATCTGTAAGCAAACAGCTAAGCTTATAGAACATCAAGGACTGCATAAATTAGATACTTATATACATATTCACAACTCAAATATTTGCTGAATACTACAAATTGTTATGGACTATGAAAAAATAGAAATATTTGGGATGAATTAAAAAAAATACTTCCCCCTTCACTTATGTCACTTCAATATCCTACACTGCCATTAACCTCCTTGGCTTCCCCTTCCCAATATGTTATTTTATGAAGAGGTACAGGGAGAGGCTTTTTGACTAAGATAATAGTCTTGAGAGACCAAGTTGAAATATTCTTGAAATGCAACGAATTCCAACTGCATGAATTTCCATCTATTTTTTCTTCTTCATATTTCTGGCCAGCTGAATACTATATTGGATTAAATCTAATTCTAATTAACTCAACTGGCTTGTGATGTACACAATGGGATAAAACATTTATTTCAGAAATAGCAATATGAGAGGAACATCATATGGCAAAAGCAGAGGGAATGATAGAAGAGTGTCCGTTAACAAACAGGGTCATGAATTTCATCTCTTTGAAGTTTGAACAATTAGCTCTTTGGGCAAAAATAGAACATTGTTTGCTCAATATGCTTTCATCATTAGATTGTAGGATGTTCAAACACTGGCATTAATGCTGCCCTCAATAATATATAATAATTATATAGTAAATTGTATTATCACCCTTACTCTTCAATGCCCTTACCTTTTACCTCTGACCAAATTGTAAAACATTCCACAATACCTCCCAAATCCATATGTCATCTGATAGCAGAATTTGAATAAAACTATGGGTACAGAAAAGCTATAAGTTACTCTGTGTTCTGTATGAAAATAGTTGACTCCAAAATCACTAATCTGATTGGCTAAGAAAGCCAGCATAGGGATTGGTTCACTAGGAACCAATCCAAAGGAACCGCCAAAAGGCGATTAACTCAAACATTTGTCATTGGCTACAAGCCGGCAGGCAAGCCCTATATAAAGGCTGCCACGGCTAGAGCCAAACTGTTTCATTTATCTTACTGTTGTAAATAAAGATGTTTACTGTTGGAACCCGGTCTACCTCGCGTTTTTCTGGACGGAACACTGGCAACGAGGGTGGAATCGTCCTAAAACACGAGACTGTGCATGCGGTGAATTGAGACCCAGGCTGAAGCGATGGCCGGAAACAATGCACCGCCCGCACCCTTCAACCCCAATGAAGAGGATTGGGAATCCTATGGAGACCGTTTCCAAATGTACTTGGAAAGTAATGAGATGGAAGAGATCTCAGACCAGCGTAAGAGGGCTGTCTTCTTAATGCATTGTGGACCAACGGTTTTAAAAATGGCCAAGGCATTAGCAAAGCCCAGAGACGTAAAGCAAATGATCTGGCCCGAACTCCAACGAATGTTGAAGGCTCATTACGCACCAGTGGTGTCAATTCTCATCAAACGGCACGAATTCTACCTAAGAGACCAAAAAGAAGGTGAGACCATCGCTGATTTTGTGGCAGCCCTCCGACAACTGGGGGGAGCATGTGAGTTCCTGAACTTAGATGAAGCAATGCGAGATCGAGTAATATTGGGTTTAAGAGACTCTAATTTACAAAGCAAGTTACTAAATAAACCCAATATAACCATAGCCGAAGCAATCACAGAAGCCACAGCTGCAGAAGCCGCGAAAAGGTCAGCGGCCACAATGAAACAAATGAACGCGAACAAGGATGAAGTGAGCCTAACTAGAGGGAAGAAACAATTTCCCGCCACCACACACCACGAAGATTTTGACGAAACATCAGAATCCGGGGAGGAAGACGATGAGGTCCACCGCCTGTACGCCAACAAAAAAAGGCGCAAAAAAAGAAACTGGCGGGAATGCGCCCGTTGCGGAGGAAAACACCCTTGAGCTGGCTGCAGATTCCTTGATGCCATCTGCAGAGCTTGCAAGAAAAGGGGACACATCGAGAAAGTCTGTAGAAATCAAAAAAATTACAGCCCTAACAGACGCAGCAACTCTCCCCCACAAATTGAACTGAAACAAACTGAACTGAAACAAACCAAGAGAAAGTGGCAGCGCAACAAACGAGCCAGTAACCGAGAAAAGACACATCAAACTTTCACTATTGGAAGCACTCAGACGGAAAGCGAGAAAAAGGTTAAAATAATCGTAAAAATCGAAGGCAGCCTCTGCGAGATGGAGGTCGATTCAGGATCTTTCCTGTAAATGGTGTCATGGGACACAATCAAACAACTGGTCCCAAACATTAAGCTAAAAGAGCTCCAGAAACAAAAATTAACCCCAAAAAACTACCAAGGGAATCGAATCCCTGTGATAGGTCTAGGACATTTCCGAGTCGCCTACAAGCAGCATGTCGAAGTCCTGCCTCTGACAATAGTCAACCGAGACTGACCCAGCCTCCTGGGCATCGAATGGTTCGCACCATTGGGCATCGGGATGACCGGAGTAGATTGGGTGGCCGCAACCAACTGGGAAGAAAACCTGATCCACAAGTTCCAGGATGTTTTCGATGGCTACCTAGGCAGGTATCGGGGGACCCCAATTTCCTTTAGTTTAGACCCCCAGGTGGCCCCTAGAAGATTAAAGGCCAGACGAGTTCCTTTTGCATTAAAGGCAAAAATAGAGGAACAATTAAACAAATTAATTGACCAAGGGGTTTTGGAACCGGTTGACCATGCTAAATGGGAGACGCCAATAATAACACTGGTTAAACCTGATGGGTCGGTACGCACCTGTGGAGACTACAAGGCTACCCTGAACCATGCGCTGCAACAAAGCGCATACCCAGTGCCAGTCGTACAACATCTGCTACACTCACTAGGGGGAGGAAAATTTTTTGCTAAACTAGATCTAGCACAAGCTTACCAACAGCTTCCAGTAGACCCCTTAACGGCTGAGGCACAGACAATAGTGACTCACAAAGGGGCATTCAAGTGCAACAGACTCCAGTTTGGAGTAAGTGTGGCCCCAGGCGTGTTCCAAAGCCTCATGGAACACCTATTAAATGGAATAAAAGGAGTCATACCATATTTAGACGATGTCCTGATTTCGGCTAAAGATACGACCCAACTAGAAAAAAGACTAAGAAATGTACTAACAAAATTCAGAGGATCTGGCCTGAAAGTTAAAAAAGAAAAATGCTGCTTAATGACTGATCACGTTGAATTTCTGGGGTACTTAATAGACGGAGAGGGGATACACCCTACTGAAAAAAAGTCAAAGCCATGAAAGACGCACCACGGCCAAGAAACAAAAGAGAATTGCAGGCATTTTTGGGACTAATAAATTTCTATAACGTATTCCTCCCCCACAAAGCGACAATAGGGGAACCGTTACACCGTTTTCTGGATAAAAAAACTCATTGGACTTGGGGTCATAGAGAGCAAAAAGCTTTCCAGAAAATAAAAAATGTATTAACATCAAACACCATTCTTATCCAGTTTAGTAACACACTTCCATTGACGGTAAACCTGCGACGCCTCACCGTTTGGAGTCGGTGCCATCCTGAGCCACCAATTGCCAGATGGAAGAGAGGCACCCATCGCTTATTACTCAAAGACTCTGTCTAAAACAGAACACAACTATAGTCAACTAGACAGAGAAGCACTGGCAATCGTCGCCAGAGTAAAACGCTTCCATGAATATCTCTATGGAAGAACATTTTTGATCGTAACAGACCATAAACTGTTACTAGGAATTCTGGCGGGAAACAAGCCTATGCCGAACATTTTATCCCTGCGAATGACTAGATGGTCAGAATTCCTAGCAGCATACTCTTACACATTAACGCATCGACCCAGGAAGAAAATCTCCCACGCAGATGCATTAAGCAGAGCACCATTGCCAATCATGGAGGAAGACCCGGCACCAACAATGACCACCCTGCAGATAGAGACATGCCCCGAACTACCAATATCTGCAAACGATTTCGCCAGAGCCACCGCAAAGGACCCAGTGACTGCCTGCATTTTAAACTGGGTAGATGAAGGCTGGCCGGAAAACCAAAAAACTGAGAACTTTAAACCTTTCCGGACCAGACAAACCGAACTTTCAATTCAAATAGGTTGTTTATTGTGGGGTGATCGGGTAGTAATTCCTCCTAAATTACAAACTAAAGTGCTGGGTATGCTTCACGAAGGCCACCCTGGTATTGTAAAAATGAAAAGCCTTGCTAGAAGCTATGTCTGGTGGCCTGGTATAGATAAGGACATCGAATACTGGGTTACTACTTGTAATAAAGTCAAAAAACCAGGCCTTCCCCACCACAAGCACCCATAAGGGACTGGGAAACCCCACGAGGCCCCTGGTCTCGGATCCACATTGACTTTGCGGGTCCTACTAGGGGACATACCTTCTTAATTGTCATAGATGCATACTCAAATTGGCTGGAAGTGGTAGTAATGTCATCTATGACAACCGAGGCGGTCATTAAACAACTTGACAAACTCTTCGCAACCCATGGATTGCCGGACATCCTAGTGTCCGACAATGGGACACAATTAACAAGCATCCAATTTGAACAATACCTAGCCTCCCTAGGTATACACCATGCACTAACCGCGCTGGCCCACCCGGCTGCAAATGGTAGGGTGGAGAGAATGGTCAGGTTTACCAAAGAGGGTTTAGAGAGAATGGACATTGGGGATGTCCAGGATAAAATTAACCGCCTACTCACCCTCCAACATATCACACCCAGTACTGTGACCAACAAAAGCCCGGCGGAATTATTAATGGGAAGAAAACTTAGGTCGCAATTAGACAGGTTGCACCCAAATTACACATTAGAAAGACCCCCCGACTCTTCCAGCCATTTCAGAACATTTGAAATCGGTGACCTAGTCTACGCAAAAAATTTCACCGGGGACCCCTTATGGCTTCCAGGCACAATCACACAAATTACAGGCCCCCGGTCCTACCAACTAACCGTAGACGATGGCAGGGAATGGAAGCATCACATAGACCAGCTTCATTCCTGAAACATTGAAAGAAATACAAATTCACAACCACAAATTAAGAAAAAAACACGACAAAAATCAAACCAAAGAGGGGGGAGGGGAAATAAACCCAGAACATCTAACCAATCAAAAAGAGCAAAAAAGAAACTTACGGTTAGATGAAACTTGTGGGAAAAATCCAGATGAAGGGGCCAGCCAAGCCAGCTCGACCTGCTCGGAGAAACCAGGAGGGAGTGGCGAAACCACCGGCCTGAGAAACTCAAGCGGTAGCAAAATGGCTGACTCACCCTTCCAGGCGGTTCCATGAAGAAGAGCCAGAGAGACAGCAACCCCATCTGAACCGGTTGAAGTCTCCAGCGAAAATGAACTGCGCAAGTCCAGTAGAGTCAGAAGAAGCCGCACCTACCTGCGCGACTACGTCACCACGTAGGACTAAACCAAGAGGGGAGGAGTGTTCTGCATGAAAATAGTTGACTCCAAAATCACTAATCTGATTGGCTAAGAAAGCCAGCATAGGGATTGGTTCACTAGGAACCAATCCAAAGGAACTGCCAAAAGGCGGTTAACTCAAACATTTGTCATTGGCTACAAGCCGGCAGGCAAGCCCTATATAAAGGCTGCTGCGGCTAGAGCCAAACTGTTCCGTTTATCTTACTGTTGTAAATAAAGACGTTTACTGTTGGAACCCGGTCTACCTCGCGTTTTTCCGGACGGAACACTCTGCCTCCTAAATAAATATGAATATGAATAAGAGAGCCATTATTATTTATACAAAGTGACACCCAAGAAATATCACAAATAAGCTTAGTGGGAAAATTAGCACCCACATCAATTACACAACTGATTATAATATAAAAAAATAATTTTGAAGCCACCTTTTCCCCAATCAGTAATGCACCTGCAAAGTTTCCTCTATGCTACTTCATTTGTATGTAAATAAGTATTACTTATTTGTATATAATTTATACTGTGCATTATACTTTATAATGTATTATGCAGGGAAACTATAATAAAGCAAAAGAGTGGGCATATAAAGGAAAGTCTTTTGGCAAGGCAGAAAATCCTATGCACAAACTAGATTGGGCCAGAAATATTTATCATCATGCAGCACCAAAATTCTGAAAAAGTCTCATGAAGTGAATAAGACTACCTGTTAATTATCATCTAAAGTTTTCCTAAGCAACTCCTTGAAGTTGAAATGAAAGATGAGATAATTCTAATACGTAGTTTTATCAAAATTGCCAATTACTGGTTTTTGTTTGGGCACAGCCATGTACAGAAGCCAGAAAAAGGAAAAACTTATGCAACAGGAACTTTGTGGAACTGAATATTACTTAATTGGATCTGCTCCCTTTTTCTACAAAAGGGAGAAAAGCTATTTCTGGTTTGCAGAGCCTTTACAGTTATAGCCCCCAATTTGTTGTACTTCCAATATCTTGAGATAAATAGAAATATCTTGCACTTATTGGAAACAGATACAGAGTTTTTAGTTTGCAATTTTATTCTAGATTTAGTTTATTACAATTTTAAGCTACAATTTATTACTTATTTTTAAATGATTCCTTTTTTAAAAGGTTCTGTGTGTCCACTGTAATTCTTTATTCTTCATTATTATTAGGAGTTGTGGTGGCACAGTGGTTAGAATGCAATTTTGCAGTCTGATTCTGTCCACTGCTAGGAGTTCAGTCCTGACTGGCTCAAGGTTGACTCAGTCTTCCATCCTTTTGAAGTTGATAAAATGAGGAGCCAGATTGTTGGGGACAATATAGCAATAGCACTTAGACTTATGTACCGCTTTATAGTGCTTCACAGCCCTCTCTAAGCGGTTGACAGAGTCCGCATATTGCCCTCAACAATTTGGGTCCTCATTTTACCCACCTGAGAAGGATGGAAGGCTGAGTCAACCTTGAGCCTGATGGGATTTGAACTGCCAAATTGTAGGTAGCTGGCTGCAGCAGAAGTAGTTTGTAATATTGCACTCTAATCACTGCACTATAGAGGCTTATATGTTTACATTTAAAATATGTTTACATTTACATACAAAATATGTTTACATTTGTAAATCATTTAGAGAGTACTGTAAAGCCTTATGAAACAGTATATAAGCTTAAATGCTATTGCTATTACTTGTGAATAATAAATATATTTCTATATATTTTCATATAGATTTCTTTATCATAGTTACTTTTATGTTAGGTAGATAACTGTTCATAAGATTGTTGTGTTAATGCAGGTAATAATTTTAAATAGATTTTCTAAAATTGTGATAAACTTCCCTTTAAGCCCATGTCACACTGAACCAACGGATGCAAAGAGGATGTAAAACGGACAAAAAACCTTGCCATCCGTTGGTTAACGCGATGTATCTGTTCTGTACTCACTGCCTCCATTTTGCTTCCTCTCTATCCGTCCAGCATCCGTTTATGGACGTTTCATCCGCTCCAAAAGTTTTGGGCTGCCTAAAATTTTTGTGCGGAAAATGTATCCAGTTCGTCTATTCTGCATCTGCTACGCATCCGCTAGGCATCTGTTATGCATCCGCTACGCATCCGCTGTATCCGCTACGCATCTGCTGCGCATCCGCACAACTCCATCCACCCGGACGCAGGGAGGAAGCGGAACAGATGCAGAACGGATGCAGAACGGATGCCTAACGGATGCAGAATGGAAACAAAGCATTTAAAATGGAAAAAACGTTTGCAGAGGGGACCTATCTCGGATATCAAGGAAGTCTAGAGGATGCCTAGAGGATGCCTAGAGGATGCCTAGCGGAAAGCCTATACTACCTATAAAAAGGGGGAGCAACTCGCCTGCATCGCACTTTCAGAACAGCAGCCCAGCGGTGCAGACCTCTGCAGCCTTCATCTGCCTCTTCCTCTTCCACAGCATCCAGTCATGTCCACCGTGGATTGTAACAAAGTCCTTTCGGCAGCCACCACCGTTCTGCAACAGTGCGAAGCCATCTGCAGGCTCTGTGAACACTACTGTGAGAAGAAAAGGAGCCACCCAAAAAAGAGTCTGGGTCCGAAGATGGTTCGCCAGAAGAGCAGAGGACGGACTGTACAACAAGCTGATGGTGGAGCTCAGGAGCGAAGACACTTGGGTGTTCCAGAACTTCATGAGGATGCCTCCAGCCATGTTTGACGAAGTTGTGGAGCGGCTGACACCCAGGTTGACCAAGGCAAACACCAGCTTCCAGCCCAGCCTGGAACCTGGGCTCAAGGTGGCACTCACTCTGCGCCACCTGGCCTCAGGGACCTCCTACAGAGCATGCAGAACGGCTGGAGGGTGCCATCCAACACCATCAGCATTGTGGTCAGAGAAGTGGTGCACGCCATCATCGAAGAATACAAGGAGGAGCTCCTCCAGTACCCCTCCACTGAAGAAGGATGGAAGAAAGTTGCAGAGCAGTGGTATCAGAAGTGGAACTTACCACACACCGTTGGAGCCATAGATGGCAAGCAGGTGGCCTGCAAATCTCCAGCCAACTCGGGGTCCACTTATTTCAACTACAAGGGCTTCTTCAGCATCATCCTCTTCGCCATGGTCGATGCTTACTACAAGTTCATGTACATCGATGCTTCAGGCAACGGCTCATCTTCAGATGCCCAGGTATACAATGCCAGTGACCTCAAGGAGGGGCTGGAATGCAACCTCATCGTGGGCTTCCCAGATCCAGACCCCCTACCCAATGACACACAAGATGTGCCCTACTTCATCGTGGGTGATGATGCCTTCTCCCTCAGAACCTACCTCATGAAGCCATACACTTCAAGATACCTCACCAGTGAAGAGAGGATCTTCAACTACAGGCTGTCCAGGGCAAGGCGGGTGGTGGAGAATGCCTTTGGCATCCTGGCCAACAGGTTCCAGGTACTTCTCACCACCATGCAGCATTGCCCAGAGACCGTGAGGAGGATCATGGAAGCTTGCTGCATCCTGCACAATCTCATGTGCACCCGTTACCCAGTCTTGCAGAACAGGCTCGTGGACCTCCAACAAGCCAATGGGGACATGGAGCCTGGGGAATGGAGGCAAGGGCGAAACCTGATCGACACTGAGGATGTGCAAGGCCCCAACAGAGCCTCACATGAAGCGAAGAAGCAGCGCAACCTCCTGAGACACTGGTGCAACTCCCCAGCTGGAGCAGTGGAGTGGCAAGACAGGATGGTAGATGCTTAATGGATGCTTCCTTCAGCCTGTCTCATCACATGGATGAGATTGGGCCATGTATGTTTGGTTGGCCTACAATGAACAGGACGTTTAATAAAGAGTTGTGTTTATGTTGCCATGTGTGGATAATTATTACATTATTATTGATAATAAAGGGCCATAGGTATGGCACCTGGGAGGGTGGACCATACAGTCCCACTATGCTTGCACTGGAGGTTTATCTATCCCACTGCTATCCTAACCCATCCCACAGCTATTACCCATTCCACAGGTATCCTAACCCATCCCACAAGCATGCAAAGGCTTAAACCATTTCTAAAAGTTTCCAGCAAGACTTTATTAAAAAAAAGAAATGAAGCAAGTGTGTGAATCAAAAATTGACTTTATTAACAACAAGCTATAAGACAAAAAAGAGTCTCTGGCATTCCTCTTGGTCGCTCAGTCTCAGGGGTGAAGGGTGCAGGTGCTGTGGAGGTGGCTGGTGCTGTAGTGCTTGTCATCAGCTCCTCCAGAAGCAGAAGCAGCAGAAGCGCCAGCCCCTGAAGAGCGAGCCCGTGCTGCAGAAGCCCCAGCAGAACCAGAGTGAGGGCCAGGGGGCAGGATGGTAGCCCTGTCCCTCTTGCCAGGGCTGGCAGCAGATAGCTGAGGCTTGCTGTGCTTCCGCATGGTTGTGGGGTTGCTGGCTGGCAGGGAAGCTGGAAGGAACCAAGGCTGGCAGGGAGGCTGGCAGGGAGGCTGGCACCAAGGCAGGCAGGAAGGCTGGCAGGGAGGCTGGCAGGCAGGCAGGCACCAAGGCTGGCAGACAGACATGAACCAAGGCTGGCAGACAGACATGAACCAAGGCTGGCAGGAAGGCTGGCAGGCAGACATGAACCAAAGCTAGCAGGAAGGCTGGCAGGCAGACATGAACCAAGGCTGGCAGGAAGGCAGGCAGAAAGGCTGGCAGGCAGACCGGCTGGCAGGGAGGCTGGCAGGGAGGCTGGCAGCAAGGCTGGCAGCAAGGCTGGTAGCAAGGCTGGCAGCAAGGCTGGCAGAGAGACATGCAGGCAGGGCAGGCAAGGCAGTCGATGTGTCTGGAAGCAGGTCTTTCCTCTGAATGGCGACCTGCTTCCGACCTGCTTCCGTTATATCCGCGGGGCTGACGCAATGCATCCTCCCCGCATGCGCAGTGAACACCAGGCATCCATTAGGCTTCTGCTGTGCATCCGCTTCATCCGTTCGGCGTCCGCTCTGCATCCGCTCTTTCTGTTCCGCGTCCACTTCGCTGAGGCCCCCCGGAAGCCCTGCGGATGTGCCACCCGCTCCCATCCGCTCCCATCGCTTCCATCCGCTAGGCTTCTATTCCGCATCCGCTTTGCATCCGCCCTGTGTCCTCCCCACGTCCGTGTTATCCGCTCCGGTTATGCAAATTTTCACCCCTTTTGAGAGCGGATAACAACGGATGGAACATTTTGCTCGTCCGCTGTGTCCTTTTTGCCTCCGTTGGTCAGTGTGACATGGGCTTTAGAAATGGAAAGTGAGATGAAAATGGGAAAGCAATAAATACATGAAAATTAAAGGTTGCCTTTGTCATGCAAAAGACTAAGAGAAAAACTGCTACTGAAGTCAGGAAGTCTGTCATTGCCACCTTTTTCTATTGAGCACAATTAAAGCTGGTTCAATCCCGCTTAATATATTGATTATAGTAATAAGCAGAATTCATCAAACATGAAGGACAGTAGAGAATGATCGGCCTAAAAATCTACCTAAACCAGATAGATAGAAGGATGTGGGTTTTTTTTGGATCAGTAAACATTTATATTCTCTGAAGAAAATCTATCTATCTATTTGACAGCTGGGAGCTGAAAAAGACTCAATCAATCGATAGATTTATGTTGCCTCAGCAGATAATAATATTTAACTGACCTTGATTGAAAGCAGAAGTTAAGCAAGGTCAACCTGATTAATTCTTAGATAGAAGATTATTTGGGATTATGAAAGTTAAACTCAGAAAGTGAAATATGTCAGTGGATGAAGGCACCAAGGAAGTATTTTTGTAAAGCTACCAAGGAAACTATACAGATGCTACATCTGCAAGCTGAGTTTCACTCAAAGTCATAATTACATTTGGTATGAAATTCCAGGAATTCTGAGTTCAACTCTCTGGAGAATAAGCCTATCCATTTGATATGCAAACTTTTAGTTGGCACCCTGACTGGAAGAAAAAAATTTTTCATTGTTGACTTGTGGTGATAATCCAGATTTTTGCAAAC